>PVKE010031500.1:0-18995 GCA_004027555.1 Craseonycteris thonglongyai
CTCAGCGGGTTGAGCGCTCGCTTTGAGGCCATGAGGACCGAGGATCGAATCCCGGCTCCGGCCCAGGCAGGACCCACGTGCTGAACTGGGGAGTTCCCACAGTTCGGTTCTCTAACTGTCTCTGTCTCTGTCTCTCTCTCTATCTGTCAAAAAGTAAAATAGAAATAAATATGCACTGAAGACAAAAAGATAATTTCTAAAAAAAAAAAAAAAAAAAAAGAGAAGAAGCTGTTCCTCCTTTTCTCTTTCTTCTGTCCTGTCACTTGGAAGGCAGACCTGATAATGAGCTCCAGCTGTCATCTTGGAACAGGAGAACAAACGACATCCTAGGAATGATAGATTCTCCACACTACCCTGCGTTATCTACCTCTGGATTTAGTTCACATGAGACGGAAAGAAATTGCTGTCTTGTTTAAGCCACTCTTATTTAGGTTTCCTGTTACTTTCAGTCTACTCTATCTAATCCTAATTGACAGCATTAACTATGAACTAGAACTAAGGTCGATAAATGTTTGTTGAATTGACAGTAGATCCCCAGGAGAAGCTTGGCCTGTCTTTTTTCATCTCTGCAGGTATTGGTGAAAGACCTTGGAGTTTCCCACAAGCCATCTTGAAGCCCTGAAACGACTTCTTGCGCCTTACAGGGTCGGCAAGCTTGCCTCTGAAAAGTGGGTTGTGGTTGGAACATGGTTCTCGGGTACAGTAATCTGGGTTCTGCCAGCCTTCTTTCTCCACCTGTAGGGGAGCCAACCCATGGGCAGAGCCATCCTTTGGTTGTGAACATGGGTCTCTGTGCTAGGTTGCCTCCCTCCCGAGTTCCAAGCCAGTGAGGTGAGGAAGCCTGAGAAAGTCTAGAAGGATCTGTGAGGTGGACTGATTAGCTAGCTCTCCTGCTAGTCCTCTTTCTGTTACGGGCACAGTTGGAAATCAATGACATGTTTTTTTTTCTTAAAAAATTTGTTCCTCCTTTTGCTTTCTCCCCCTTTTTGAATTAATTTTTCATTGTGAAATATTTGAAAGATGAGAGAAATGTAGAAAGGAGTAGAACAAAGACCTATTTATCCACCAGCAAGCTTTATCCCATCTTAACATTACATCACATTTGCGCCAGATCTCATTTAAAGAGACATCACTGATATAGTGGAAACTCCCTGTTATTCTTCTCCCTCCTTCTCAGAGGTAACTATTACTGTGAATCCAGTGTTTATCATTCCTATGTGTTTGAACACTTTTATTATATATTTATGTATCCATTAATACAATATGGCATTATTCAGCAGGGTTTTAAATTTTACATATAAATGGTAGCACACTCCACTTATCATTGAGTACCCCACTGAATAATTCTACCACCATGCATTTCTTCTTCTTCCTGTTAATGGATATTTAGGCTATTTCCCTTTTTCCTTTGGTATTACCCAGGGAGTGGAGTGCTGAACTGCTGTACTTACCTCCTTGCGCATATGTGAGGAAGGCTCATTAAACCCAGTGTTAGCGGGTATGGCCCAGAGCTCAAATCTGGCCACCATCTGTTTTTATATGAGGCTGTGAATTAAGAATGATCTTACTTTTTCTTTTAATTTAAATTTAAAAAATCGCAGGAAGCTACACACAGCATAAAATGGAACATTTTAACCATTTTTAAGTGTGGAATTTACTGGCACTGAGTACATTCATGTTGTTGTGTAACCATCATCACCATCCATCTCCAACTTTTTCCATTTTCCACACTGAGACTTTGTGCCCATTCAACACTAACTCCTCACTCCCCTCTTCACATTCTATTTTGTGTTTCACCTTATGTGGAATTTTAATATACTGGAGATGCCAAAAGAAGTATACTAATTTTAAGAGCTGTTATCTGTGTATTACATTTCGAAGTTGAATTACAGTAGCAATATGTATAGTATGATGTTTGCTTAAAAGAGGGTGTTACTCCCATGAATACTAGAGTTACCATGTGACAAGCAGGACAGTCAAAGAAAATGGTGGAAGCACAGTTGTTGGAGGAGCACAAGACCATTTTGAAGTGGTATTTGAAATTCGAGAACATTATGGAAATACAATGACAGTGGAGGCGTGAGTGTGCAACAGAACCTCCAACACACCATACAATTGCACGCATTCATGATAAGTTTGAGACGCATGGTCAATTGAAGCAGCATGTGCCGCGATCCAAGTGGGTTGCTCAAGCCGTAGTTCATTGGAATCACAAGTGTCTGGACGCTGAGGGTGACCACATTGAGCACCTTTTGTGACTGCAGAAGTCAGTCTTTTGTTATTGGTATATACTGAGTATGACAATTTTAATACAGTTTTTTTTCTTTCTTAAAATGTGTGTGCATTTCTTGACACCCTCTGTATACTATGGAGAAGAGGGAAGCTGCTCTGATTTAAGCAGGGCTGGTGCAGTGGTGGGCGGAACCCCAACTGTTCAACTTCCTTCCTCACCCCTGCAGTGCCTCCGGGGACGTCTGTGCAGAGGCCCCCAAGCTTCATGGATGATCATTTGATAACCGCGCTTCTCCAAGGAGATGCCACGGGGCACTGCCTCCTGCAGGGTCCAGGGACCTGAAGCCAGGCTTATGCAGTCACAGGTCCTCTCTGATGGTTGGGTTTCCTCATGTGGCCCAGAAGGGGCGCCTCCTAGAGGAGGTGTAAAGAGGATGCCTCAGGCCACACCTGACTGGTCACAAAGCCAGAGGACAACAAACAGCCCTGGTGTGTTCCGTGGCTCAGCCTCAATGCCTGGATTGCTGCCACTCCGGCTGCCACTTCCCTGCCGCTGCTTCAGGTGCAGAAGATCACTGTCCTGTGGAGCATCTGTCTCTCGGGTCATTGGTCTCCTGTCAGGGCCACCGTGCCTCTTACAATGATTGTTTTGCCACCATGATCTCAGCAGCTGGCAGCCTGGTTGCTGTTCCCACATGGCCTTTCTACTTCTTCATCCATGCAGAGAAGTTAGGCTGCTCAGGTGATGGGCCAGACCCCAGGACGGCTCTACACAGGTCCCCATCCCATATCTGGCCCGAGTAGGCAGCAGGTGCAGCTACCTCCGCCTCTGTCCACGAAGCAGTGGGGACGTGCGCAGAGGCTTCTGTTGCCAAGTCCACTGGCTCGGGCAGCAAGCTCTGCCCCCGGAGCCTAATCAGCAGCTCTATCTCCACGTTCCCTATTCCGCAGTAGATTTCTGCTACAATATTCTTGCCCATTACAACTTGGCAGCATCTGTACTTTTGTTCTTGCTACTCACTTAAAATGAGTGGTTTCGCAAGAAGTACCCTGGGAAGTTGCTAGAGAGGCAGGGTCTTCCTCTCATCCTGTAGGGTAGGACCGTGGAGGCCAGCGTGGGGGCGTGGTCAGTGAATTTGATGTCTACAGAGGCTTTGGCTTGCAGTCATGTGTTCAAGTATTTTTAAGCACCATTATGCCGTGTCTGAGCTAGAGTGACAAGCTACTGAGAAACAGCGTAGGGCCACACACTGTCCCCTTCCTTCCCCTCTGGCTGGTGAGGTTCTCGCCCCAGATGGACAGGTTCTCGGGCTGACTTCTGTACATCTGCCTTTGGCTGGGTGCTTAGACCTTCTGCTGCTGCGCCGTCACCCAGCCAGAGCAGCTGTCCTGACACATGCTGCTTTCACCTGGAGCTTGCGTCACCTTTTGAGCTTAGCACCTTGAACTTTTAGGCCTGCCTTCTCCAGAAGCCAGCCCTGGAGCAGGGATTCCTCTCCTCTCAAGCCCTGACCCGAGATCTAACCTGGCTTGTTTTCAACCCCTTGCTCTAGATGTGAAGGAAGTGGCTGCTTTTCTAAGCCCAGGTATTGAATTTTTAAAAAAGATTTATTTATTTATTTTTGTTTGGTTTTTAAAATTTTTTTTGACAGACAGAAGGGGGAAGACCCAGAGCAGTCTCCATAGTTGTATGTCATTAGTTTTCAATGAAGTTTCACTCCACAGGTGGGTGTGGGGTTGTGCAAGGCAGGAACAGGGCCAGGGGTCTCCTGCATTGGAGGTACGCCCCTGTGAGCTGGGGGCCTCCTGCAAGGCAAGCATGCTCAGGGTGGGAGCTGAACCAGGAGCCTTCCACGTGGGAAGCTTGCTCCACAGGAACCGAACTGAGGGCACATCCCAGTTTAGCATATGGGTCCACATGGGCCGGGGTTGGGATTAGATTCTTGGACTCTGAGGCTGCAAGATAAGTGCTCAGCCCGCTGAGCCACCATGGCATCCCCAAGTGTTGAATTATTTTGATAATAAGATTAGACTAAAGTCAAGTGCCTTTGTATAAATAGGCTTCCCTTGATGAAGAAACCTGGGCGATTACTATAGACACCTTCTCTGGACAAAGGAAGGATTAACCTGGAAAAGAGCAAGTTTCCACCTCTAATTGTTTAGGCTGTTTAAGGAACCAGAAACTGGGTAGCTGCAGCTTGCCTCTCTTTCTCATGTGGGAACCAGTGTCCCCGTCCATTTCCTCTGTCTTCCTGCCTGTCTCTGTCTCTTTGGCCCAGCCTGACCCTCCACACTCCCAGCAGTAGGAATACACATTTAGGAGTTCACAGATCTGCCTGATAGTCCATGAACTCTGTGCACTTCGCAGGACTCTGTTTTAAGTAGTGTGGGTTCTGAGCTCTGCTGAAGCCCTCGTGGGATGCTGGTGATCGGGATTCTAGCCGGTGGAGCGGCTGAGGCTCTGATCATGCCTCGGGAGTTGCATCTCTTTGTATTTTGAGTAACTGGGGTAGACATTTAGCCTTAGGACTTGACATTTCAGAATGTCAGGTCTCTGCATAGTTTAACTTATCTACATCCTAGTTGACTTTTAATCAATAAAAGATGGTCTTGGTTTCACCATGGGACAGATTCTGTTTTACAAGACTGCTTTCTTTGCCGAGGCTCGGGGAGTGGGATGATGTCTCCCTGCTTTAAATGTTCAAGAGCGGTCATCTTAAACTCCTCGATTTGAGTGCCCTTGGAGAGAAGGGAGAAGATACTGGAGTTTAAAAAATACAAGTTGGGGATGCTGGGGTGACTCAGTGGGTTGAGCACTGGATTTGCAGCCCTGGGGACCAAGGATTGAATTTTGAACCCAGCCCGTGAGGACCCATATGCTGAACTGGGATGGCCCCCAGTTCAGGTCTCACTGGGGTGAGCTTCCCATGTAGGAGGTCCCTGGCCTGGTTCCTGCCCTGTGTAGCCCCGTGCCCAGCTGTGGAATGAAACTATGTAGAAAACCAATGACATGCAACTATGGAGACTGCTCTGGAACCTCCCCCTCCTCTCTGCCTCTCTCTTTGTCAAAAACAATAAAATAAATCTTTAAAAAACACAAGTTTAGGGATGTCAGGATAGCTCAGTGGTTGAGTACTTGCCTCACAACCATGAAGTCTGGGTTTTGATTCCCGGCTCTGACCCGTGCAACCCCATATGCTCAATTGTAGTGTGACTGGTAACTACTGGGATGTTGGTGAAGGTTTCCACCCTGTGTGGCCCCACGTCTACCTGATGTCACGACTAATGATGTACAACTATGGAGACTACTCTGGGCCCTCCCTCTTCTCTCTGTCCCCCACCCACCTCGACCTTCTCTAAAAACAATAAAATAAAATCTTAAAAATAATACCCCACAAGTTTATATGCGCCATCATTCAGATATTCATCTTAGGCAAATGTACAATGTGAGCTTTTCTGAATGTAAGATAAATGTGAGTGTGAGTTTGTGAGTGTGTGTGTGTGTAGGTGGGAGGGTAACAGGCCACAAAACGCTTTTCTTATGGAACCTGAAGGAGGTTAGACAATGTTGGAATTTCTTATGGAAATCTTAAATAATGCAATTGCCTGATAGTAGCAATGAGAGCTAACGTTTATTAAGGAGTTACCTGATGTGTTCTCTAATTTAAAATTCACAAGTCTCCTACTTTGCACTGTTATCCTCCCTATTGGCAATTAGGTCACTCAGTAGGGGATGGCATGGGAGGGGTTTGAAATCAGGTCAGACTTGGCACCAAAGCTCTGTAACTCCCACTCGGTCCTGACTGGGTTGTTGAAATGATTCTTCCAGTGGAAGCTTTTTTTTTCCTTTTTGACAGAAACATTTCTCCTTAGGATGGGTCTGAGGCCCAAGTGCAGGCCTGTGTGTCTTCAAAGCCCAAGGTTTTCCCACCTCACTAGGTAGCCTGCAAAGCCCAAGACCCACAGCTGCTTCTCGGAAAGTTCTGAAGAAATGTGATTCTCTTTTGTCAAAGGTACCTCCGTCCTGGCGACTCTTGCATGAGGACACTTTTCACTAAATGACAGTTCCTTTGAAATTTTCCCCTCTGCTGATCTATGATGACTGTTATCTAAAGAAAGACAAATGTTTACTAAGCACTATGTGTACGGTTATTTCCCTGCTCACACCAATGTAGGAATGGTGAAGTAGGCATAATGATTCTCATGTCATAGCTGTACAAGTGGGGCGAGGGGACTCTCATTTTTGTTTATGGAGACTCAAAATACCATAAGAAAAAGCAACAGGCCCGTGACTAGGAAGCATGGCTGGAGGATGATAATGTTAGGAGGGGCCATAGAGGTCATTAAACCAAACTACGATGCCTCATTTTACAGGTCAGGAAACTGAATATAGTCCAGAGCTGAGATGGCTTGTCCAACATCACACAGAAAGTAGGAGCAGAGAGGGAACTAGACAGAGACTGCTCCATGCTGTGTATTAGGGTGTTTTGACCTTGGCACTGTGGACGTTGAAGGAGGAATAATGGTCTGTTTTAGGAAGCTGTCCCGTGCATTGCAGGCTGTGTAGCAGCATCCCTGACTTCCACTCACTAAATGCCAGGAGCAGTCTTTTCCCCAGTACCCAGAAGTACCTTCAGACATTGCTAAGTGTCCCCTGGGGGACCAAAATCACCCCCAGGCCTATTGAACAGCATGACCCTTCGTTGCAACTGGGGAGGAAAATTGTTTTTTGGTGCTAAGGAGAGAAAATCTTTCCTCCCAACCCCTGAGCACCTTGGGAGAGCTTTGCTAGGTCCCTGAGCTCAGCCCGGAGAGGACAGCTCTCAGAGAGCTGCGGGGAGGGCCAGAGGAGACCTAGCACGAAAGCCAGGCCTCTAGGCCATGCGTGCCAGTCTCCTCATTTCACAGCTGAAGATTCCGGCATCAGAGGGGTGAGCATTCATATAACCAAACACTGTTTCTCTTCCATGCATCATGCGGGCCCCATACAGTACCCAGGGTAACTGTCCCTCGTTTTGTGTCTGCGCTGTGAAGTGCCAGAGGCCGCCTCTTATGTATGCTTTATTAATTATGCCATGAGTGTATTGGAATGCTACATCTGGTCCCGGCCCTGGAACTTACTTGCTGTGGGTGTTGGAGCTTTCTCTTTGGGGATCTTTGTCTTCACAGTCATAAAATAAGGATGTCTGACTATAACAGTGATGAGCAGTCTTCTCACTGTCTCCATCCGCCTCCTCATACCCCCAAAGTTGAGACTCAAATAGGGCAAATGAAGGTGTTTATAGGTCATATTTATTTTAATTAAAATGAGAATAGCTTTATTGAGTGTTATGGAGGGAAATGTATATTCTTTTCTTAATGTGCATTTTTTAAAGATTTATTTTATTGTTTGAGTGAAGGTGTGTGTGTGTGTGTGTGTGTGTGAGAGAGAGAGAGAGAGAGAGAGAGAGAGAGAGAGAGAGAGAGAGAGAGAGAGAGAGAGAGAGAGAAGGGCCCAGCGCAGTGTCCACAGCTGTCCATCATTAGTTGTGACTTGGTTTCATTCCACACAGGTGGGTATGGGGGTCGTGCAGGGCCGGAACCCAACCGGGGGGGCCTCCTGCCTGAGAGGTGAGAACCTTTGCCACAGCGTTATCCCAGCAGCTACCAGTTGTGCCGCAGTGCAGCATACGGGGCTGCACAGGCTGGGGCAGGGAACCTGACCCCAGACCTTGCGATTGTGAGGCAAGTGCTCAATTGCTGAGCTATCCAGGCATCCCCTGCATTTTTTATTATAAGTTTCAGGTGTACAAAACAACACAGTGATTAGACACTTACATACCTCATAAAGGGATAACCCCAGAAAGTCTACTACCCATCTGCTACTGCGCGTAGCTATTACAATGCCAATGACTATCTTCCCTATGCTGTACTTTACAACCCATGAGTATGTATATTTAAAAAATTATAGTTGACAGTCAATATTACTTTATATTAGCTTCAGGGATACAGCATAGTGGTTGGGCATTTATATAATTTTTGAAGTGATTCCCCAGTAAGTCTGTATTTCACTTCCTTGTGACTATTTTGTGACTACACATTGTACTTCCTAATCCCTCCACCTTTCTCACCCATCACCCCAACACCCCTGCCATCTAGAATAACCAGCTTCATAACAGGAAGGCTATTAATAAAAATGACTTTAGCCATGAAACTGTTAATAAGTGGGTTTTTTTAGGAGCGGCATTAAGGAGATAGGTTTCTAACCATTTGTCCTAAAATTACACCATGAACCATACGGCAAAATGAAACAGGCCACAGGCTGTCTCACTGGGCATGGTCTTAACAGTCTCTTAAGTCTCATGTATAATGTTTGTAACTTTGGGTGCAAGGAGAGTGTTCCATGGTGGCAAATCATCAAGCTCCACCAAAGCTGAATGTTGTCCAGTGGCACCAACAGAAAATGGTGGAGGGACTTTGGGACAAGACTGAAGTTTGTTTATTAAGAGAATAGCCAGAAATCACATTTCTGGAACCTTGCAAGAGGCAGTGATGGATCTTGGGCTTTGCAGTTAGAGAACTTGGGTTTTGAAGCAGATTTGCTTTCACATCACTGCTCCAGTGACTTGGGTAAGTTATATCTTTCAGTTTTGTTATCTGTGATGATAATATTCACAAATAATATCTGTGGTGATGATAATATTATCATCACTGAGATGATAATATTCACCTCTCAGGTTTGTATTAGGAGTAAGCGACAGAAGTGGGAGTTGGGAGAGTGATTGAAGATGAAGTTAGAAAGATAGGGGCTGATCATGAAGAGTGTATGGATCACACTAAAGAGTTTGAACTTGGGGAAGCAGGGTAACTCAGCAGATTGAGTGCCTGCCTTGCAGCTGCTTAGTCTGGGGATTGAATCCTGGGCCCGGCCTGTGCAAACCCACATGCTGAACTGCAGTGCAACTGGTAACCGCTGGAACAGCGGTGAAGGTTCTCCCCTCCCACAAGGGAGGCTCCCAGTTATGTGCCTACCCTGTGTGGCCCCACATCCACCTGTGTGCAATGAAACTGTCACAAATAATGATGTACAACTATGGAGACTGCTCTGGGCCCTCCCCCTTTCTCTCTTTGTCTCTCTGTCTTTCTCCTCTCTCTTTCTTTCACCTTCTTCCAAACAATAAAATAAATCTTAAAAAAAAAGAATGATCTTGATAACTTAAAAAAAAAAAGAGTTTGAACTTGACTCTAAGAACAAGGGAATCATAACTGGTAGCCATGTAGACAATAAAGTAGAAGAACCTGAGACTTTGGTGATAGTGGCAGATAGAATACACGGAGAAGATGTTTTGAAAGTAGACTTGATAGAATGTGGTGGATATTGAGATGGGAGAGAGAAGGTGGAGTCAGAAATGGCAAATTGCCTATGTATCGCTTTGAAAATGCTTTCCCATAAGCCTTCTTACCTGATTCTCACAATAAGTTATGAGCTAGGTACTATAATTATCATTCTTATTTTATATGTAAGGAGACTGACAGGGAGGTTAAGCCAAAGGATATGTAGTTAGTGAGTGGCAAAGCAGAATATAAACACGGGTCTTTGGTTCCTGATTCTGCCTCTATCTCTTTAGATCACAGCAAGGTTCAGTGTGAAGTCATTGCCCTGGGAGATGTGGTCTAGGGCCAGGGTCGGATGTGTGCTGGGCCCCCAGGTTGTGCCATCTTTCTGGTTGCTAGGAGTCACTGGTAATTAGAATCTCTAGGTTGCTAGGGGACTTGGGTTGCTAAGAGTCTCAGTTTATTATAATTCTTGGGTTGTTAGAAGCCCAGTTTTTCAATTTATTAAAGGCTTCGTGGTTCTCAAAGGCCCCAGGTTATTAGAGACCTCAGTTATTAGGGGCCCCAGGCTCCTAGAGCTCTAGGATCTTGAAGTCATCAGGTTGTGAGCCCATCCTGGTTGCTAGGAATCTTCGGATTTTAAAGGCCTTGGGTTTATAAAGGCCTCAGTTTACAGGAAGCCTCAGTTTTTAGCATCTCCAACTTGTGAGGGTTTCTGAGTGGCTGAGCATGTAGAATGTTAGGTCATATCGCTTCCCAGAGTCATGGTCAGGCCTACACTTTCCCCCGCCCACTCAGCCTCTTTCTACCTGGTCAGATAGTGTAACAAAAACTTCATGTTTTGCTCAGGTGTTTCATCATAGGTGACCTTGTTCAGCTCCCACAGCTGCACTGACCTGATCATTCTACTCAGGATTCTAAGCACTTAAGCAGTGGTTGGAAGGCCGTTAGAGCAGAAATGTGTTACAGTTCCAAATAAAACAGATGTTGAAGCACATTTGGGTTATGTTTATGTTCTAATCACTCACCTTCTAGCCAGTCAGTTTTAAAGAATCTTAAATCAGACTGTGAAAAATCACAGAGTTGAATGCCCCTCATTTCCAATTATTTTGTTAGAGTAGTCAGAACCATAAAACTAGCTTGTGCATCTTTCCTTTTAAAAAAGATTTTTATTTTCAGATAATTACAGATTCACAGAAGGTTTCAAAAATAGAGAGGGATCCCATCACCTAGTTTTCTCTAGCAGTTACATATTACATACTGTAGTGTAATATCAAAATCAGGATATCAGCGTTGTTACAGTGTGTGTGTATATTTCTTTGTTATTTTGGAACTTGTGTAGATTGGTGTACAAGACACAGAACAGTTTTGCTCCCCCCAAAATCTCCCTTACCTTTCCCTTATAATCACATGCACCGCCCTCCTTCCCCTAACAGTGTATTTTTAGTCCACCCATCACCTTAACCACTGAGACACCTCATTCCACACAATTAGGGAGTTTTTAAATGTATTTACATAAGCTTTATTCAGTGTATTCTGGGTGTCTTACCATTAATGGGTCAAGGAAATACATGTATGACTGTACCATACTCTATGTTCCGGAAGAGCCCACAGACAGCCTACCATAAATTAGTGTTGTGTGGCAGTTCTGTGTTAGGAATAATCTCAAGGTGTTGGGACAACAAGAAAGATTAGAGGGCTCGGGGTTAGAGAGTGTTGGCTTAATATGTTAAGAGTTGCAATGCTGGGTTGATTTTGAAAGAGGAAGTGGAGTACTCTGGTGCTGGCTGAGGAGAGATTTCGGGCAGTTAAGGTTGTAGAAGTTGGTATTTCAGAACTGGTGTGCCAGGGGACAGGTGCTGGGAGGTGAGGCTGGTGCAGTGGGGACAGGATGGACTGTTCAGGGCCTGCTGGCTGCGGAATTGAGTTGGCTGAACTAGTCCTTCAGGTGGCAGAGAGCAACGGAAAGCTTTAAACATGGGGAATGGTGCAGTCAGCTCGATCATTTAGATGTAGAGAGCCCAGTTAGGAAATGACTGCCGCGAGAACCAACCAGAGTGGTGGCAATATATAAGGAAGAACCAGTTCCCCCCTCTCTGGAGGACAGCAGAATGCGGAGGGCAGGCTGTGCCAGAAATGAACAATCACCTTTTCCAAGATGGATGTTTTCCGTTTTCTTCAGGCTGTATCGACTTCCCTGAGAGCAAATCCCTAGGACATCAGTCTCAGAAGATGGATGTTAGCGGAGTAATTACCTGCTTATCCAGAGAGCTTGTGGCTTCAGCAAGGGCCAACATAGCACGAACTTGAATAAGAGAAGGTCTCTGACCACTTAAAACCAGCTCATGTTTTCCTTTTGCAATATTCTTCAGGCCCCGTTTCTCAGCCCTTTTTGACAATTCAAGTGCAGTTCTCAAAAGTTTGGTTACTTGGTTTTCCTTCCCCCAGTATAACAATAATTTAAAACCACTTTTTATAGAGCGTCTGCTTGGTGCCAGGTTCTGTGTAAGATGCTCTGCACGTTATCTCATTAACACCCCCATGGTCTCCGAGTGGCCGTTCCTTTCAATTTTCAAGTGAGAAAACTGAGGCTCAGCAAGGCTTTCTACCCACAAGGTCACAGAGCTAGTGCATTTGCAGCCTCAGGACTCCAGCCCAGGTCTGGCTGCTCTCAGCCAGCTACCCTGCACTATGGAAGCCACAAATCACGAGAAGGGAGGGAAGAATGTCAGCCAGTAGTGACACCAGAGGAAGGAAGGGAATAACGTGAACTGAGGAATCTGATGACTGTGAAATGATTTTCTACCAGCTTCACACAAGCGGTGTATCATCAGAGTTCTCCAGAGAAACAGAATTAAAAGAATGCACACATGCACACACACACACAGAGCAATAATAAATCTGGCTGGAAGAGTGGAGAGATATAGGTATTTAAAATGTATGACAAGGCTCGTACGGTTATGTAAGTGGCCACCTTCCGAGATGTGCCTGGTGAGTTGGGAAGCTGGTTCCTTCGGGTGTGGTTCCAGTCCAGAAGCTGGAGGCTTGAGACCCAGGGAGAGCTGATGCTTTGGTTGAGTCCACAGGAGGGAAAAAAGCCACTGTCTCAGTTTGAACACAGGCAGGAGCGTCAGCCTTTTTGTTCTATTCAGGCCTTCACCTGATTGGAGGTCTGCCCACCTTAGGGAGGGCAGTCACTTTACTCAATCTATTGATTGAAATGTTAATCTCATTTAATGCACAGAAGAGTGAGTATAGATGACACTATTACATTATAACCATCAAACTTGCTAAGAGACTAGAACTTAATTATTCTAACCACTAAAAAGAGATAATTATATAATGTAAGAGAGGGGCTACTTATCCTTCAAATGGCAATCATATCACAATATACAAATGTATCAAATTAACACATTGTACACCTTAAATTTACACATTACATAGCAAGTGTATTTCAATAAAAAATGTTAATCTTATCCAGAAACACCTTCATAGAAACTCCCAGAATGTTTGACCAAATATCTGGGCACCATGTGGCCCAGTTGAGTTGACACTTAAAATGAACTATCACTGAGAGGAAGACAGAATAATGAAGGAGGCACAAAGCTAAATAAATGCGGTGTAAGACCATTCAGTGTAGAATTATCGACTTTACATATCTCAGACCTCCTGCCAACAACGCCTTGCAACTCCAGCCACGTACTGTGCTCAATGATGGAAATAACAGGAACACAACTTATCGAGAAGAGATGAATTCTGTTTTCAATGCACTACAGTTGAAATCGCTCAGGTGAACAGATCCTCTAGGTGCTCCAGGCCCGTCCTACTTGTAGCAAGAGAAGGACCCATGTTTTCATGGTCCGCACAGTGACCCTGGCACATTCTTTGGGACCAGACCCAGCACCTTCTTGATGGAGTCCTCTGGGCTAAGGTTCTTCTGAATTGACGGACCAAGTGATTTTCATTCATTTCCTTATTTCTTTACATAGCATCCTTTGCTCTTGTTCTGGACAATGGGAAAGTAGACATGAGAGACTCCTCAGGCATCTCTGAGTCTTGTGAGAGTGATAAATAAGACACCAATACAGTGTAATAAATGCTGAGATTACACATTAGCATTAGACTCTATGCAGAGATGGAGGGGATTCCTGACTCAGACCAATAAGCCCACAGGAAGAAGTGATGACGTACGGAGGGCTAGCACCTAGCCAAAGAGTTGGAGCAGAAAGGGATTCACATATATAATAACACATAAAATGTGTATTTTACAAGACATTGACACACATTTAGTAAACTATCAAAAGTTTGGTTAGAGCAGTGGTTCTCAGCCCTGGTAAGCACTTTAGAATCACTTGGAAGCATCCAAAAAAAAAAAAAAAATACTGCCGCCTTGGTCCCAGCTCCGGAGATTTTGATGTACTTTGCCAGGGATGGGCATAGGCACAAGCATGTTTTTTCTCCCTAAAGTGCTTCCAGGACTGAGTCAGAAACATCAGAGATGCTGCTGGAGAACATAACCTGAAGGGAGATGGTGGAGGATCTCTGCTAGGATGTAGTCAGGAACCAGAGCTCGCTTGGGGGGAAACAACGAAGACTCATGCAAAGCTTAGCAGAGAAATAAAAACCTGCTGGTCCCCAGCTGGGGCCGTGTCTGCCCCCATCACTATTTCTTTTGAGCTGCTGTTTCTTATTCCCTATTTAAAAGTGAACATGAGGTGGGAAATAATAAAACATGCAATGAAATAAAAGACGCTGAAAGATTACTCAATAAAAAGAAGTGATAAAATGGTAAAAGCAGGCCAATAAAGTAAACCCCCAAAACTCAGGCAGACAGAATCATCACCAAGGGCCAGACAATAAAAACAATAGCTAAAATGTACTGATCTAAGTGGTAGGTATCTTCATGCATTGAGACAGCAAGAAGGATTATTTCCATTTCACAGAGGAACAAAACGAGTCTTGGGAAAATTAAGTATGACGGTTCCAGTGGGCAGGACAGGGTCACAACTCTGTCATGAGGAAATGAAGGTTAACTTGTCAAGACTAAACAGCCAGTCAAGGGCAGAAGTCAGATTCATCTAACTCAACTAGACGTAAGGTGACCAGACATCCCGCTTTTGGCGGGACAGTCCTGATTTTTAACAATTTGTCCCGCGTCCCGTGGCATTTTAAAAAAGTCCCGATTTTTGGAAAGAATGCATGACAAGCTAGGGAACGACGGGAGATAGACCAAAATTTTAATCAAGAACCCCCTCCCCCCTGGTCAATGGTGTCCCGCTTTACCAATGTTAAAATCTGATCACCTTAAACTAGAGCTTGTTCCTTTGAACAAAGGCTCAAGCCTGGCTACACACTGGAGTCATTTGGGGGCTTTTAAGAGACACTGATGCTGAATAAACATTTCCCCAAAGAAGAAATGCAAATGGCTAACAGGTGTATATATATATATATATATATATGTATATATATATATATATATATATATATATAAATGCTTAGCATCACTAACCATCAGGGAAATGCAAATCAAAGTCACAGTGAAATATCACCTTACTCCTTTTAGGAAGGCTATTGTATATATCAAAACAAGCCCCCAAAGACAACAAGTATTGGCAAGGATGTGAAGAAATTGGAACCCTTGCACACTGTTGGTGGAAATGCAAAATGGTGCATCCACTATGGAAAACTGAATGGTGATCCCTCAAAACATCAAAAAATAGAACTACCATATGATCCAGCAATCCCACTCTGGATATTTATCTAAAATAATTGAAATTGGGATCTTGAAGAGAAATTAGCACTCCCATGTTCAACTGCAGCATTATTCACAATAGCCTAGATGTTGTAACAACCTAAGTTCATTGACAGACGAATGAATAAAGAAATTGTATATTTAGTATACGTAATGGAATACTACTCAGCTTTAAAAAAGAAGCAAATTCTGCAATATGAGACAATATGGATGAACCTTGAGGATATTATGCTAAGTGAAATAAACTAGTCACAGAATGACAAATGCATTATGATGCCAAATAACAGGTCTGACAATTAAGTTCGTGAATTTGCCACCATGCACTTATGTTGGCAGCACTGTAGAAAAAACTCAGTAAGGTTTCATAACCTTGGTATAGCCGTGTCTCACAGCTGTGCTCCTGTCAATATGTGCTGGCCTTGCTAAATGGCATTCATTATTGTTGTTTCATGCTTTTGTGTGCTGCCATAAGAATGTCAGAGTTTGAATTACGGAAAAAAACAAACAGTAAATTTCTTGTTAAAATTGGCAAGAGCAGAAATAAAATCAGGGACTTGTTAATCCAAGCTGATGTGGATAATGCCATGAAGAAAACAGCAGTGTATAAATGGATTAAATGTTTTGTGAGGGGAGAGAAAGCGTCACTGATAAAAGAGGTTAGGGCAGCCAGTAACAACCAGAACTGGCAGAAACATTGCAAAATTTTTTCAAATTGTGTGTCAAAATTGTTGGCTGGCTGTGAGAAGCATAGTAGACCAAGTAAACATCAATAGAGAAACAGAAAAATCTTCACTGAAAATCTTGGCATGAGAAAGGTGTGGGCTGAAATGGTCCCAAAGGAGCTCACCTATGAACAGAAACAGAGGAGAGGTGAGGTTTGCCCAGACCTTTTTGGGGAGGTAAGCCAATGTTATTACTGGTGATGAAACATGGAGGCACCAATATGACCCTGAAACAAAGTGTCCAAATGCAAAATTGCCCATGTCCGAAAATGTCCTGTCAGTCTAAATCAAGAGTCAAAACGATGTTGCTGAACTTTTTTGACATCAGTGGGATTGTTCATTATGAATTTGGACCAACTGGACAGCCAGTCAGTGGGAAGTTGGAAGTGCTGAAAAGGCTGCATGAAAAAAGTTAGACAAAAATGACCTGAACTTTTTGCTAACAACTCATGGCTCTTGCATCATGACAATGCACCAGTTCACATGGCACTGTCTGAGGGAGTTTTTAGCCAGTAAACTAATAACTGTATTGGAGCACCCTCCTTACTCACCTGATCTGGCCCCCAATGACTTTTTTCTTTACCCAAAGGTAATGGAAATATTGAAAGGAAGACATTTTGATGACCTTCAAGACATCAAGGGTAATATGACGATGGCTCTGATGGCCATCGCAGAAAGAGTTCCAAAATTGCTTTGATGGGTGGACTAGGTGCTGGTATTGGTGCATAGCTTCCCAAGGCCAGTACTTTGAAGGTGACTGTCATGATATTGAGCAACGAGAAATGTAGCACTTTTTTCTAGGATGAGTTAGCGAACTTAATTGTCAGACCTCATATATGAGGTATTTAAAATAGTCAAATTCATAGAATCCAAGTGTGGAATGATGGTTGGCAGGGGCTGGTAAGAGGGGAAATGAGGAGTTGCTGATCAGTGGGCATAAAATTTCAGTTAAGCAAGATGAATAAGCTATATAGAGAGAGATGTTGTACAATACGTACTGTACTCTACACGTCATAATTTGTTGAGGGTAGAGCTCATGTTTGATGTTTGTACCAAAATAAAATTTAAAGAAAAAAGAAAGAAAAGAGACCTTGATGTGATGCCGCACCAACCCTTAGTTGTAACCTGCTCAGTCTTGGGGGGCGGCCCAATGCCATGGAGCAACTTAACCTGTTTATGGCCCTGCTCTGCTCTTGGGAGTCATTGGGCCTAGGTACTGCACACCCTGAGTTCCAAGCACTATCCTTTCAGTACTAAGCATGTATAAGGATGTTTGAGTATTGTGATTCCCACTTGAGAATTGAGAAAACTGCGAGGTCAAGTCACTTTTTCTGGGTCACCCAGCCGGTAGTCACCAGGCCTGTGCTCATGCCCCGGTCAGCCTGACTCTAAAGATGACGCTCTAACTGCTCTGCCACACGGCTGTCCAGCAGGGGCGCCTGTGCAGCCCAGACATGGTGTCACAGGCCCTTTTGTTCACTTCTCTGTCTCGCAGCCTTTACAGTTGACAGCAGCCCCTTTGTCCACAGGGTTGTCCACAAAGAACTGTCATCCAGATGGAGAAAGGAGCTCGGCATGAGAGAAGGAACTGCTGTCTGTCAAAGGAGTTCGCTAGGGAGGTAGGCCGTGGGCACCCACCGTTGGCATTGGGCAAGCACCGATGGATCTAAGGCCTGCCGGGAAGAGAAGTCATTCTTCAAAGTAGTGTGTGTGTGTGTGTGTGTGTGTGTGTGTGTGTGTGTGTAGACTTGGGCAACAGGAGTTGGGCTTAGAAACTCCTAATATTCCTTCAGGCCCTGAAATTGAGGGGCTCAGTGGGGGCTAGTCAGAACTCATTGTGTGAGAGGGTTCTAGAAGATGAGCTCATAGTCCTTAGAAGTTCCAGAAGACCCTACTGTCAGTTTGGAGCCTGCCCTCCCCAGTCATTTTGAAGCTGGGTACCTGTGGACCTGGCAGTGTTCTGAGCTGAAGCAGGGCTCTGGGTGACTGCTGCCACCACCACTGTCACTGCGGTGTCAGCTTTGGTGGGAGCGACACGTGATCAGTGAGCTTCCTTCCCCCACCTCCCTGCAGATTTTAATCAGGTCCCTGGCTGGGCTGGCCAGCGAGGGGCATGGACAAAGAAAGGTGGAGACCAGAGACGGGGAGGTGAGAGTGTCCTGGGCTGGAAGAGTGATGAGCCCAGAGGACTTGTGCTGGTGGTCTCTGGCCTCTGACTCCTTACACGTCTAGACTGCTGTGAATGCTCAGGACCAGATGACTTTTAAGTCACTTTGCCACACACACACACAAAACAAAAACAAGAAGAAACCAGTCTCTGGATAGCAGTCAGCTTGGTTTCTTCCTGTATAAATTGGGGATATTAATCCTATCCTCCTTGAATTATTGAGAGGATTAGATGAGATGAAGTTAGGAATCATCCAGAAATGTCCTGGCACTGTCTTCCAGGTTTACAAAACCCAGCAGGGTTAACTGCCTTTGTCCCTTTGTCTTGCCACGCTTTGATGGGAAGGGCTTGCGCTCTTGTGTGCATGACCAGAATAATTCAGCTTAAGACGCATCCTCTGAACAGCCACTCTGCTTGAGTCTTATGAGATGAGGATACATAAGACAGCCATTGTTCTTTGTAAGTTTACCTGGTGGTGGGAAAGACTAACATACATTACAGTCTGGTGAGGCAGAGAGAACAGAAGCGCAGGGTACTTTGGGGGGTGTTGGGGAGCAGTGATCTGTCAGGGGAGCCTTGCTGGAGAACTCATCTCTGATGGGATCCTTGAAGTATGAGTAAGAGTTACCTACGTAAAGGAAAAAAGTGAGTTTCTATTCTAGACAGCAGGATCGTCATGAGTGTACACTATGGCATGACTGGAACTAAAAGTGTAAGTGAGGGTGGGATCAGAAGGGCTGGGTCCTGGGGTACCTGTGGATCATGCTTAGGAGCAATGATAAAAGGAGCCATCAAGAAGTGTCATAGG
>PVKE010031501.1:0-18995 GCA_004027555.1 Craseonycteris thonglongyai
TAGAGATGAAAGGATTTGTTTACAGATAGATGAGATATTTTACTAATTTATTCAATCCAAATTTAACTTTTACTTGTTGATCTTAAAAACATCTGAGAACAAGAAAAATGAATTGCAGTTCTACTTTGAACTAGCCTTCAGAAATAAGTTATTAATAAATACAAATTTAGTTTTTAAGAGGACTTATTTTAAGTCTCATTTCTATAGTAAAGTGACTACAGATGTAAGATATAGTGATCTTCATTTATAATGATCCTTTTTCTCTGATAAAAAGCTGCTCCAACAGTAAAGTTAGTTTGTATCCGTCAAACCAAACAAAGGGAACACTTAATTTGCCCTTTGAAGAATTCATTTTCCCTTTTATTCAAGACAAAGTGATACCTTTGGCATAAACACTGGTCAGAATTTCACAGGTTTCTACCATCTATTGTTACCTTCTGTTTAAAGACTATGCAATGGCCAATTTAGAAAAATATCCTTGCATCCAGAGCTATAACCTCCCACTCTCATACTATGGTAAAAAAACTACTCATACAAAAAAAGCAGAAGGTGGTAAAACTGAAATTTCAATGCTGTTCCTCACAACTTTTAAAAACCAAAGAAATTATCCCTTATGTTGCCCGGGTAGTTATTATGCATTTACCTAGTTATTACCTACTACTATTCAACAAATAAGATTCTTAGGGCTCCTAGGATGTATGAATAGTTACAGAAAGCGGGGTAAATGCTCTGGGTTTCATCTTAAACAATAAGTAACAAAGCAAATAGGTGCTTAAGAATTACTGAAAGACTGCTGCAGCAATTGAAGTTACACAACTTTTCTTAAGGGCAATTTGGCAATACCATATGTACCAAAAGCCTTAAAAATAAATGTGTATTGTAACATCCAGCGATTCGCTTCCAGTAATTTATATAAAGGAAATAATTAAGAATTTACCAAAAACTGTCCATTTTTATACTGTTTATAACAGGAAAAAAGGTCAATATCTTGACTATATGACAAAAAGTTTATTTAAACTGCAGTATATCTATATGCAGTGATTTAAAAAGATATAAACAGAAATAAACTTATTACCAAAGAAAGATGCAAATGTACACGGCTATACAACTGAAAAAGCAAGTTACAGAACTCTGTTTTTACTTAAAAAAAGCCACTCATAGCAAACTGTAATAAGCATGTAGCAACACCAAAAAGTTGTAATTATGATCTTGAGTTGGGGTTATGAATATCATTTTTATCCCCCTCCCTTCTCTGAGTTTTCTACTTGTATAACTTTAAAGAATCTTTAGCAAGGAAGTAAGTAGACTCTGTTTATTTTGTAAAAGTTTTACTTAGTCTTCAAACCTTTGCTCAAATTCAACTTGTAGCCTCCTCTAAAAACCTAGACATGATCTCTGCCATTTAAACCTAGTATTTGTCTACCAGGCAGCACTATCATGACTCAATGTTACAGTGTTCTTTCTTCATCTGTACGTTTTTACCCTATTAAACTACATTATCAGTTCTTCTGTGTCAAAGATAGTGAATATTTAAAATAGTTGTTGATTTTGTGACTCTTCAGATTTTGGTAAAAATACAAAGGAATCAGCACAGATCCCTGTGATGTCAGTCACTCACCTTCACCGCCTGACTCTTGGTGTTGATAGGGGGGTTTTTCAGAGCAGCCTGCAGGGCAGCTGTCATATTTCCTGTGATGGAGGTTAAGGGGATAGCAGCAAAGAGCAGCCCTCAGGAAAGCATTATAACTATCAGGAAGCACCAGTTCTTAAGACGGGATTTTATGCATAGAAAGAAAAATGACTGTGGTTACTATGTTCAATATTGGGAAATTCAACATGTTAGTTTCAAGGATGTCAAAGGCAAAATACTGAGCACACACAAAAAAGAACATTAGAATTTTTTTAATAAGGCAAAGGCCACTTTATCATTGGTTCTAATGATCAAATAAATACCCTGCGAACCAATCATTTTCCAGTAAGACACATATGAAAGTATTATACAGCAATATTTAAAAAAACCCTAAAATATATATCAGAATTACTAGGTTCCCTATAGAAATAGCTTATCCTCAACCAAAATATGTTATTCCAACTGAAAAAATAAAGACCATACTTTTACGAGAAGTATATTCTATGTTAATTGAAATGCTGGTATATTACTTTAGCAATCTGAATAATATACATAGCAATCTTTCAATATTAATGGAGAGGCGTTATCAAAGGTATAATAATTAAATGACCCTGGTGGCAGCTTAGCTTTTCTGTTTTGGGTATTTTCTCTCATATTTCTTAAAGGTTATTCAAACTGTCTCACCCCGTACCTCTGACATTTAGTCTCTCTATGAAAGCACCAGTGAGTTAGCACATATGAGACACAGGCCAATCAGACTGTCAGAATGTACAGTCATTCCCCTAAAAGGAAAACCACACAAAGCTCACTTGTTTCCCCATCTGTAGTGCCTAACCAGCACTTGTCTCTTCTGGTTGTAGCAAGAGCAGAAGAGACATTTTTATAAGCAGATCTACTGTCTGAATACAGAAGAACCACTGAAGTTATCTCATATCACCTAAAATGTCAATTTCACAAAACATCATTTTCCATCATCACAAAGAGTGTTTTTAGATAGAATAATATTCACCACTTATTTTTTGAAGAAAAAGGTCTGAGAAAAACCCCCACAGTTGGTGGTAAGCTGCTATTTCCAAGATTAATGGACTTGTAGAGAAGCATACCTTCTATAGACTGGCTCATTTTTAAGATCCAAAATACTTAAGTATTTAAATAATGCAAAATAGCAACAGCTGATTGTGAAAGTTGTAGAAATCAAAGAAGTATCTGTCTGTTGATAAATGTTTCATGCTGTATTTTAGATGCCTTTTGAGACCAGATATAGTTGCTATCAAATATTTTTACTCAGCTACTTCCCTATTATAATTTGACAGGACATTGATGAGTCTACAAAGCCTTCCTTATGAATAAATACATGAAAGAATAATTACAAAGGTGTGAATTCAGTAATTGAGAATCTAAAACTACAGCTTTGGTTGCTGCAACATTTACATTCTTTCTAAAAAAAAAAAACACCTCATGCAAATATTGCTATGAATATTCAAATATGCAAACCCCAAAACCAGGAACTGACAACCACCTTTTAACTAAAATGGAAACGATTTCAGCATCACAAAAATGATTCTGCTTTGTACAAATGGCTCGTCTTCTATTTTATCCACTGGGGTTCATTTTCGTATTTCCAGGGATTCTCCCCATGTATTTCTTTTTCTTTCCACCGTTCTTTGCTCAGCAGGTAAAGCCTCCAAGGTTCCTTTCTTGGAGTTTTGCACTCACAACCCTTCCCCCGGTTAACAAATTCTGTGCAACATGTATTTTGCCAAATTACTTTTTTCTAAAAAAAAAAAAAAAAAAAGGCCCTTGGGCTCAATTCTGCAAAAACCGTCCCATCTGTCTCCCGGAAAGCAATAACCAACCTTAACTCTACCAAAACAAAACCAGCACAACAAAAACAAAGTCACTATTTCCTCCCCGTCAGACATTTCTGGAGCTAATGTGGCCCCAGGAGGTAACGTTCTGGGAGGAAAACTTCAGCACCCTGCAGCAGTCCTCAGCCACCCCGAAGCCTTCCCAACTCCGGGTGCAACCTGAGGAATCCGGGCGCGGAAGGCGCGTTACAGGGCGGGCCCCTGGGGTCTCGGGGTAGACCCGGTGAGAAGTGGGAGAACACCCTGTCCTCTCGCCATGGGGGACCCCAAAGAGGCTGGTTCAAGCTGTGGGCCGTGGGGGAGCAGCTGGGCGCCTGTTCCCCGGGAGGGGCCCGGGGGTGGGGGTTGGGTGGCCGGCGAATGCAAGGATATTGCCGCAGGCAGGAGTCCACCTCGCCCTCGTCGGGCCCGGCCTGCCCGTCGCCCCCGTCCTCCTCGTCCACGAACTTGTTCTCGTCGTACTCATCCACGTCCACCTTCCGGAACCGGGCCGACGACACCGTATTCTTCGACATCCCGGATCCGGAGCGGTGGAAAGGCCTCCTCTCTTGGTCCTGCCTCTTAACTCAGCAAGCCCAGTCCTCCAGGAACCCGCAGCTGGGTGCCTTCACTTCCCTCTTCCGCTCTGGGGCGTCGCCGGCAGCCCCAGCTCGGGGCGGATCTGGGCCTGCGCGCTGGCCCTTCTGGTTCACACTCCGCCGCGCCCGTCCCCCGGGGGGCGCGCGCCCGCGAGGGAGCGCGCTGGCCGCAGTGCGCAGGCGCAGACTCTCCGCAGGGCGAGGGCGGGGCGGAGCTATGGAGGCGGGGGCGGGAGGGGGCGGAGCATGAGGTAGGACAGCGGTGCCGCACGTGATCCCAAGAGGGTTTCCATAGAAATGCTTCTCTGCGGTCCAGCCTAGGGGGGCCTTAGGTTGGCTGCGATGGGCACTGGGGGCGGGTGGCCTCGGCTTTTGTCTCCAACGACCTGTCATCCGGGCCCTGCGTAGGGTCTGTGGAGAGGGATGGACTGGCGATCGGACCAAGTCCCCTGCAGTGGGCAGGAGTAGGGTGGAGTGATGCACGCCCCGGCGCCCGGCATCGTTCTAGTTGTCAGAGACATCGCTTCGGGCCGTGCGCTGCCGGTGGCTGCGTTCCTGAGCCGGGATCCCCTTTCCCGGGGTTGGAACTACCCTGCACGGCCAGCGAGAGGTCCCCAAGGACAGAGTCCAAAGGTCATAGCTTCTCTGTCAGTGTGTGTGACAGCACCGCGAAGGCACCTGCAGAACCTGAACTAGGTATCCTATCTGCTGGGAGGGAGAGGGAGGTGCCTGGGCAGGAGCTGGGGTCAGGTGGCAAAGCTGGGGTGAACCTGTAGCCTTTGGGGTAGGGTCAGTCATTGACATCTTATAATAAGTGGTTGTATGGAGCAAGCATGCTCGAAAAGGGTAGGGGTGAGTTAGGTTCTCTGGTGCTGAAGGGAAACAAAACGTGTAATAATTAGTAGAAAACAGACGTTTAAGACTTAATTTTTATGTGCGATTGATTTTGTACCCGCTAGGCTAGCTTTTTATTATAGTCGACACCCCCATTTCTGAGAGCAAAGCTCTTCCTGAGGAGGTAAAGGCACTAAAACTGAGGAAATGGTAGTTGTCCTGCGTGTACAACACTGAAGTGCACGTCTGTGCAGACTGAAATTAATTTAGACATTTGGCTGGACACTGCCCAGACGGCTTTGTTTTGCTGACATCCTATCAGGTCCAGTTTAATTTCACTTCGAGCAGAAGGCTGGCTGTTGCCCTGGTAAGAACCCCGATCCTTGGTTTCCTGTGCTGTATTGAAAAGAGCACTGGGCTTAGAATCAGTAAATCTTGGCTTGAGTGTTGACTCCTCCATTCAATGTACTTGATTGATTCATGCCACTTCAGATTCGGAATCTCAGGTTCCTCATTGCTATAGTGAGACTAATAATGTGTACTTCACAAGAGTGTTCTGAGGATTAAATACAGGAAAGTGTAAAAAATTACATAAAATTCTATGTAAATGTGAAATGCATCTTACCTGTACCATTACTTTTGGCTCTAGTTTTATAGATGACTTAATGTCTCTGGAAGAGATGGAAAAATTCAGGAGGGCAGACGCTGTCTTATGTTTCGTTTGTGTCTTCCTTTAATACTGACATAAAGCTAAGCATGCAGAAGGTGTTTAATACATTCAAGTACTCAATTCCTTGATGAATGAATAAAATGTGAAAGGTATTATAGTTTGAGAATCACACTGAATAATGAACCAGTAAAAAGAGGAAGAAAGATCTCAGAATCAAATCTTCATTAGACATACAGGATCCAGCAAAAGTAACGCCTCTTTTTATGAGCTGGTAAACATAAAAAAGGGCATTACTTCTGCCAGACCTGTACATGCCCATGTATGTATATACATATGTGTATATGAATATGTATATATAGATATACATATGTATCTATATCTCTATATCATGTATCTATCTATCTATCTATCTATCTATCTATCTACCTACCTACCTATGTTTCTATCATCTATCTGAGATCCCTCAGAAATGGACTGTATCTTTTTTTTTTACCCTTTTGGAGGAAGAAGCAATATGACATTTTTCTTTTCCCAATTAAGTCACCCTTTCAGAAGATGTTTCATTTAAGTGATGAAGTGACATTTCTTTAAGTTAATATTCAATTTATGTTGGTAAAAACTCCCCCAAGTACTGTCTTAAAACAGCAAAGGAAAATTTTCTACCTGTTGATAATCTTTATTTGAAAAATTCATATACCAAAAGTATCAGATCACTATGTGGTGAATGAATGGCATTCTATAACTTAGAATAAAGATTTGTTCCAATATTCTTTTCTCAGTTTCAATATTTTGCTAACTTTAGTAAGTACTAAACAATGTATTTGTTCAGATGCTAAAGATGATTGTACTTTTCTAAATCAAGATATTTTTGAAGAGAGAATTGAATATTAGAAACACTTTTGAGAGCAAATGGAAACAAAGATTTAAAAGCTAATACATCCATTTTCTTATATTTCTATTCTTTTCTATAAGTCTTATTTAGGAAATTTCTTTGTTCTCTTGTGTTAGAACTGGGAAAGAATCTCAGAGTAGAATTCAACTTAAGGGAATAGAGAGGGGAATTAAAAAAATTGTGAGGAAGCTGGGATTGCTCAGTGGGTTAAGCACTCACTTTGCAGCGCCAGTGACCGCGGATCGAATCCCCATGCGGACCCATATGCTGAACTGGGGATTTCCCTCAGTTCAGTTTTCTCTCTCTCTCTCTTTCTCTCTCTTTCTCTGTCAAAAAAAACAAAAACAACCAAACAAACAAAACTTAAAAAATTGAGTTGCTCAATTAATTGTTTTTAGTTGGTTAGAATTTTGCTCTCTATGTTGAATGTGTTAAATATAATTAATTAATTTTTAGCCACATAATGAATACTACATTTGAGATGTAATAATGTCAGAAATATCTTTTCTCCAATGCAGTATTTTTTGTCTCACAATAAGTACCTACTATGTAGTAGGTACTCAACACTTTTATATCCAATGAATCAACAATCGGACATATTAACTTTGGAATCATATTTAGAGATTGAGTATTTTTTAATGGACACACTAATTACCTCTTTAAAGCTTTGTGTGTGTATATGAAGAAATCTGTCCTTAATTATCATTTAATTAGAAGATACATAGTCTACTTTCTTGCAAATTACAAATTTTTAATATTAATCCTGGTACTTTATTCATTTTAGGTAATATTATTCTTTCTATTTAAATTTTCCAAAGAAGTGCTTATCCCTGAAATAAAGAATCCATAAGGTTTTAAGATGTTTTATTTATTGTGTAAATAACCTGGTTTGGTTCAATACTTAATCATCACTGACTTTTCTTGAGGTTAATGATAGTACATAGCTCCTTCTTATTTTCTGTGATGATTGAAAGAGTGAAGGATCTTTTTAGTTTGAAAGGTTTTTCTTTTCAAATATTTTAAGCCCAGTAGTCTACCTACAATGTGGCTTTTCCTCTCCAGATTTGCCATCAAATACTTAATACCAAGACCTTTCATCCTGCAGCAAGGCAGGATTATTATTTGAAATGGAAGTGAACCCAAGTGTTAATCAAATATGTGTTATAAATATAAAATAAATAAACTTCAGTTCCAGTAATGATGATTTAATTTCACTGTTCTCTAGCAACATAATTACTACAATATAAAGACTATTTTTAGCATGCTACCCATAGATTATATATAGACTAAATATAGACTTAACATTCAAATGAACTGGTTCTGTGTTGAAACCATTAGCCTTCAAACCTTTAAGTTTTTTCTTTGTGATTAATTTTAGCTTTGTATAACTTTATGATTACATACTGAGATAGAGTAGGTAGGATGAAATATTTTACAATGAAACCTTTATTTATTTATATATTAGTACTTCAAAGATTAAAAAAAGTTTTAATCTGTGTTCTTCCCTCAGGTAAAATGTTTAGTGCTAAATGAAAGAAGAAACTTCCTTAAAACATTTTTGTAAATCAGATTATATTTCTATTTAATTTTTTACCTGCTTTTGAGAATATAAAGGGAAGCTATGGATTTAAACATTTATTTTATATTCTTTCCCATTATGTAGATCTGTTATTAATGCTAACAGTTGTCTTAAGGTTATATTTCTTGTCACAGTATAAATACAATCATAATAGTTGAGATAGTGATAATTTACATTGTTTTTAATATTTATATCACTTTTATTCTTTTTCTTACTGCATTAGCTAGACTCTCAAACATGGTATTGAGAAATTGGGTGATCGTACGTAGGCTTTTGTTTTTTTTTTAATGGAAATGTCTTTGATTTACCAGTTGACATTTCCTATTGCTTTATGGTCTTTAAATGTAATGGTTGGGAAGCTTGGGATGACTCAGTGGGTTAAGTGCTCACTTTGCAGCCCTGGAGACCGAGGATCGAATCCTGGCCCTGACCCGTGTGAACACATATGCTGAACTGGGGTGTGCTTCCCATGTAGGAGGCCCCCAGTTTGGTTCTTGTCCCCCAGTTTGGCCCCTGGTTCTATGGGGCATGCCTCCCATGTGGGTGGCCCCAAGCCCAGTTCTTGCCCTACATGGCCCCCACCCACCTCTGTAGAATGAAACCATGTCAAAAACTGATGATGTACAACTATGGAGACTGCTCTGGGCCCTTCCCCTTCTCTCTGACTCTCTCTGTCGCTCTCTGTCAAAAACAATAAAATAAATATTAAAAAAAAAAAAATGTATTGGCTGAAATTATCAAATGCTTTATTTTTGAATCTAATGATAAAAATTGTGTTGTTTTTGATCTTTTAGTTTATGAATGTAATGAATTATATTTACACATTTTTATGCATTGAACCATGCCCATATTTCTAGAATAAACTCTGTTTACTATTTTAATTGTTTGCTAGATTTGTTTAGTTTATATTTTGTTCACATTTCAGAATCTATATATATATAAGTAAGATTGGCTCATAGTTTTATTTCTTTGTGCTGTGTCTGGTTTTGATATTAGGTTTAGTCAGTCTAACTTTCTAAGATGAATTGAGAGGATTTTCACCTTTTTTTCTATGTTCTGGAATAGTTTGAATAATAGAAAATTGTCATGCTATTTTTTTTTCTTTGAAAGTTATAGAATGTGCTTACAAAATTATCTGAGCTTGCTCATATTTGTAGAGATAGATCTTTGGTCATCTTTATTATCTGCAGTTATTGACTTGTTTGATTTTCTTTTTGAGTCAATTTCAGAATTTATGTTTTCCTAGTAAGTTGTCTTCATCTAGGCTGCCAATTTATTGGCAAGAGGTTGCACAAAATATTTTCTTACAGTTATTTTAGTTTTTTCATAACCATAGACATACAGATTTTCTCATAGCCATTATTAACTATTTAAGTAAAATATTAAAATCAGAATTTTTCTTTTTTTCTCCTCCTAACCTGATTGTCACTAATTCTAGAAACATGTCTTTACTCCTTAGAGAAAATAGTCATCTCAGACTTATAGTTTTGAAAGAATTTAAAGAATCCTACAAGTCCCATTCTTTTCTACTATCTATTCTTATTCTGTTAATATTTTATTAGTAATAGCAAACACTTGATGAGTGTTTATTATGTATTAGACACTTGGTTAATAAGCTCTTTACTATATTTGAATTATTTAATCCTTGGAGTCACTCTAGGCCCTAGGGTATAGGAATTAATCTCCCATTTTATGAATGAGAAAACTAAGGCTCAGAGAGATTAGCTGAACTGATACTCAGCTTGCCAGTTGCAGTCTGGTATGGGAATTAGACTGTCAGATTCTGAAGCTTGTGCTTTTAATCACCACTCAACTTTCAGTAAAGCCTCATTATCCCCAATATACTACTCACCCTTGTGCTAAACATAAGTCTACAACCAAGTATCAAGACTTAAATAAACCCACAGTGAACTATAAACTCTGATCTTAAAAAAATCTTTTTATTGTAATGACTTTTTAAAAAGATGCTTATTTCTTTTTCAGATATTTCTGTGAGCTTTCCCCACTTATCTCAATATTTTGAGACTAGGCATAGAGCCTGTTATAAAATTAGCCTACCACAAACCATGTCACTTTTTTGGTATATGGAGAAGTCAGTGGGTGTTGATTAGTAATTCCACTTAATTAAAAATTGTGACAAAATATCCATAACATAAAATTTACCATCTTAGCCATTTTAAGTGTACAGTTAGTAGTAGTAAGTACATTCACATTGCCATACAACCATCACCACCATCCATCTCCAAACCTCTTTTTATCTTGGAAAACTTAAGACTCTGTACCCATTATTAACCTCACATCCCCCCCTTTCCTTAGCCTCTGGCAATCACCATTTTACTTTCTGTCTCTATAAATTTGATGACTCTACATACCTCATATAAGTCAAATCATACAGTAGTTGTCTTTTGTGACTGGCTTATTTCATTTACCTTGATGTCTTCAAGATTTTTCATGTTGTAGCATGTGTCAAAATTGCTTTCCTTTTTTAAAGATTTATTTTATTGTTTTTGACAGGGAGAGAGACAGAGACAGAGACAGAGAGAAGGGGGAGAACCCAGAAAAGTCTCCATAGTTGTACGTCATTAGTTCTTGACATAGTTTCATTCTACACAGGTGGGCAGGGGGACCTTGCAGGGCAAGAACTGGGCTGGGAGCCGAACCAGAAGGTCTCCCACATGGGAAGCTCCCCCCCATGAGAACTGAACTGGGAGCCACACATAGTTCAGCATATGGGTCTACGAAGGGCTGGGGCCAGGATTCAATCTTCAGACTCCAGGGCTGCAAAGCGAGTGCTCAACTAGCTGAGCCATCTTGGCATCCCCTTTCGTTTTTAAGACTGAATAATATTCCCTTGGATGTGTATACCATATTTTCTTTATCTATTCAGCCATGACGGACACTTGGTTACTTCTACCTTTTGGCTATTGTGAATAATGCTGCTATGGATATGGTTGTACAAATATCTCTTTGAGTCCCGATTTTCAGTTGTTTTGAGTGTACAACCAGAAGTGGAATTGCTGGATCATATAGCATTTCTCTTTTTAATTTTTGAGAAACTAATTCCTCTTAATTAAGTAAATAAAGCAATAAAGCAATAAAGCAATAAAGCAATGTTCCAGCCTCATGTCTCTGATTTGATAAATCCCTGAGAGTCAGGAACATCTAAAGTAAGATACTCCCAGTACTTATGTTTGGCATGGTTCTAAGTAACAAGGAATGGGGGTGTGGAGAGTTCCAAAACTCTGAGGTTCAGAACCTACTTAAGTTCTTTACCCTAGTCCACCTAGCCTACCTAGCCCCCATAGAGGATGCTCATTAGTACAATAGTTTTAGCAGAGTTACAGAGAAGCCACAGAACTAGTACTAAATGGATATTGATTTTTCTAGGCCTTGTGATAAGTCCACACTGTTATTATTTTGAAAGGCATTAAAGCATAGTGATTAAGAACATGGATTCTGGAGCTAGACTTCCTGGATTTGACTTGCAGCTCAGCCTTTAATAATTGAGTAGTTACTTAAGCTCTCTGGGCCACAATTTCCTTATTTGTAAAATAGGTCATACAATAATACTGACCTCATAGGATGATTGGGAGGGTTAAATGAGTTAATACATGTAAGCACTTAGAAAAGTACCTGATATGTACAGTAAATATTAGGTAATGATACTTTTTTTTTTTTTAACTTAGTATTGGTTACCCTGTGGATTTCCTTAAAATCCTTGGAAATAAGATGAATAACACTCCATTCTGTGAATTCAATTTTTTGGATTGCCTGCACTATGAATTAAAAAAAATTGTATGTAACAGCAGTTTAAAAAGATAGGATTTGCTCCTAGGACAGCAGGATTAAATTGTAGTTTGATGAAACATTAGCATCTATAGAAAATCAATGCTGGTCATGACAGGAATAGGTTAGAGAGGTTTATGTTGCCTCTTACAGTCTTTGCCCACCTAAGCAAGGTCCAAGGTGCCCTTGTATGTCTTCTAACATTTCATTTCAAGTGGCCAATGTCCATTCCTGATAAGGAGTCTGATAATACTAAACATTTGAATCACATAATGAACTCCTCTAACCCAAAGCAAACTTCTGATTATAATTTGGCTTCTAATGTGGCTGATCTATGTGGTGAAGCAGTATTGACTGGACAACTTGAATATCTTATTGCATATCTAGTTGTCTCATTGGAAATCAGTATATATTAGCTTTCTGCTTTTACATGTCAATCTTGGGAGCTCTGTTAACTCAGGTCAGCCCCTGATTAATAAATCCTTTCTCTCTACACTGACTAAGTACATAGTTGAGCCTACAAAGCTAAAAGCCAAACCCTGGACCACTCTCTCCTCCCCAACCATTGTCAGTTCCTTGGGATATATATACCCCCTGCCTTTTTTAGATCATTGCGCCACCAGCTGCTTTAATTTATTGACTTGTATTTTCTTTGTTGGAACTTCCAGATGTGCGGTGGTTGTGATAATTCAGTATCACCTTTGCCAGTTTGCTAGAGAGGTGGCGTATTCCAACTTCTACTCTTTCCTAAATTCCTGGGCCAGCTTGGCACAACCAAGAACACATTGTGTGGTGAGCCAGAGGCCTGATTACTGCACTGTGCCAGCTCACTCCATGGAACTAGTGCTCTGATAAGGGTGTCCCAAAATTCACGCAAGAAGTAATTTTGATAGAAAACACAGGTTTATAATTTAAAATTGTAAATTTTCATTGCTCAACAATGAAAACCGTTGTTCTTTCATGTAGTGCTCCATTTTTAATAACCCTGAACTGTCAGCTGTCACACTGTCTTTTTTTTTTTTTTTCCGTTGGCAACACTTTACTGCACAAATGACACAAAATTCAAATCTTGCGTGAATTTTGGGACACCCTTTATGAGCCATCTTATAGCAGATGGCTCATGCCTCTTGTTTTTCAGATGCAGAAATAGAGACTGCTTGCCTACAACCATATATCTTTATGCTCTCTTAACAGTCTGTTGTCAGAAGTTTGACTATATTGGCCTCAACTCCTAACTTATCAGTAATATTCTTTCTAGCCCCGGTCTTATCTACCCAGTACAAAAATTTAACTGCCCAAAGCTCCTTTCCTTCCTGCAGTTCTGGCAACATTTCTCCCTTTGTTATACACCAATGTTATCCAGATTCACATTCGAAATACAAACTCATCACAGACTTCAGACTCTGTTTCTAACTGAATGCTGTGTCGCCAGATGGATATTGTGGTCTTGATTGCTTTGGAGATGGATTTCATGGCAACTAATTGGATCTACTTTTTTTCTTTTTTTTGAGGAGCCCACAAGGGGGGCAGGTCTCTCCCATTGCTGTGGGGCTTCACCAGCCGATGTGGCAAGAAGCTTCAGAGCTGATTCCCCAGGCCCCAGACTTCCTGACACGTTAGCTGAGTCACTTACCTGGATCTTCCTTTATAATGATCAGAGATGCTGAGTTTATCACAGTGGGGTCTTTCTTTTTTAAAACTCTATATCCCAAACTGTAGACATGATTTCATGATCTGATAATAAACCTCAGCAATCCCTCTTTGAATGATAATTACAATACACTCACAAACAGTTATATTCCAATAATTCTCTATACATTTTTTAAAGATTTATTTTTATTGTTTTTGACAGAGAGAGAGAGATACAGAGACAGAGACAGAGAGAAGGGGGGAGGGCCCAGAACAGTCTCCATAGTTACACATCATTGGTTTTTCCATATAGTTTCATTCCACAGGTGGGCGGGGGCACTCCCCAGTTCAGCATATGGGTCTGCACAGGCTGGGGCCGGGATTCAATCCTCGGTCCCTGGGGCTGCAAAGTGAGCGCTTAACCCACTGAGCCATCCCGGCTTCCCCTACAAATTTTAAAGAATAGAAATTTCTTTAAAAAATTATTCATGTTTATTTTAATCACAATAGGAATTTCTAAAGATTTTTCTTTTAAGAGGAAAGTAAGGCAACAAATATGAAACACAAGCAAAGTGCTTTAATGTACATGTACAGACATTAGTCAAAGAGTACTTCCTAGAAGTGTGTTCTGAACAAGATTTTAAGAGAAGGTATAGATACACACTGGTGAAAAAAATAAGTGGTCAGGAAAAAGGGAAGTAAAACAAAAACTATGCATTGGGGAGCTATATCAGAAGAAGGGGCAATGGATGCTGAGAAAAGAAAAAAATATATGTCCATTGCAGAGTGGTTAAGCTGGCACTTGGCTGAAATGGAAAAGGAATGTTGGGGAGCCATGATCGGTAAAGTTATTGAGATGTAGGTTCACAGCCTTGCTACCCACATTTTGCCTGGATAGTGTGCTAGATCTTGCAGGAAAACCAAACTGGGGAGAGACAGTGCTTGACCTGTAGGAATGAACAATCTTGCGGATGAGACAGGACAGAGGAAGGTAGAGTAGCAGATTTGAGAACCAGTGTGAGTGGCTTGGATCTTATATGGTGTGTGGTGGAAGAGGCTTTGGAGAATCTCCCGAGTCAGCCTGCCTCTGTTATCTGCTCAGGAGGGAGAGGTCTGAGTTGGGAAAAGATCAAACTCAGCAGGTGGCTAGATTTCACAATTCTATTTTTGTAGCTATGTCTAATCAATTAGCAAAAGAGCTTTTCCCCCCACACAAAACAATTTTGAAGCACTTTAGAAAAAAACATGGGCTGCCTAAAAATCTTCTGTCCACAATGGACAATTAATGGAAATTCACTGGTTTGCTTTTGCAACAAACACTACTTAATGCCAGTAATTTCAGGCCGTTTTCCAATTTTACAGTAAATTTTAAAACTGAAACCAATTTAGGAAGCTATTCAGTCCATAGGCTTTTGTAGTAGAAAAATGATGTGGGTAGACTAGAACAATGATATTTTCTTTTCCACACCAAACTAAACGGTGTCCCAAAATTCACGCAAGATTTGAATTTTGTGTCATTTGTGCGGTAAAGTGTTGCCAACGAAAAAAAAAGACAGCGTGACAGCTGACAGTTCAGAGTTATTAAAAATTGAGCGCTACATGAAAGAACGTGTTTTCATTGTTGAGCAATGAAAATTTACAATTTTTAATTCTAAACCTGTGTTTTCTATCAAAATGACTTCTTGCGTGAATTTTGGGACACCCTTTATTAGCAAGATGCTAATGGCTCCATTTTGATATGGTCACTTCAGTTGCTTATGGAAAATTTTTGGATTATGCTAAAAATAGTGCAGCTGTTTAATATTTAAGATGGTAAACAATTCAGGTTTTGCCTTTCATGTGTCCTTTTATCTCTACTTGGATCACACCTAAGAGAAAAGGTTTCCAGATATTTATCGGCTATCTTATAAATCCTCTGGTAGTTGTTTGGCCTTATGCTATAGGAATGTAGATTTTATTTTTTCCTTTTCTTGTTCTCCTTTTCATTTGCTTTTTCGCTACTTATGAACTGTTCTGTGATTTCTCTCTCTACTGGCTTTGCAATGGGAGGCCTTCTGAGGTCCTTGGCTTGCTTGAGTGACATTTGAGGCATATTTAAGTGCCTGACAATATTCCTGGGTTTATATGGATTTTGCCCCACATGCAGTGGTGGTAGGTCTCTGAAAGGCACAAGCACAAAAATGACAGGAGCCCTGAGGTCTGGTATCAGATTGGATTGTAGTTGTCCACTTGTCACTTGAAAAGACTGTCCAGGAAAGACATGGCTTAAGGGGTAGCTCCCTAAAGCTGCCTGAGCTGTTACATTCTGATTCTCTTTCATCTGGGGAAGGACATCCGTGAAATAAGGTTTCACTCCGGTAATGGCATTGATTTCATATGCATTGTACCTGTCAGCCAGAGCTCTCCCAGTTAAAATGGGCTGGAAAACAGTAGTTCCTGAGACGCCGCTGACAAAGCTGTTGAGGAGGAAATGCCAGATCCCACCACTTATTGGGCTCAAAGTAACCTTCGGCCATAGACTGGCCAGGCTCCGAAGAGCTTCGCGGTTCCACGCTGAGGCAAGAAATTCAGCCTCGGTATGATAGAGCTGAGAGAAGTAAATACTAAGAGTGACATCTGGATACATTATCAGGAAATTGTACATTTTGCTGATGCAGCAGTGATCAGCTTCATTACAAGGGGAGTTGTTGGAATACAGAATGATGTGCTTGATGCCATTGTTACTCTTTACGGTTGAGTCCAGATAGCCATTCACCTCAAATAACATTGATTCTGGATGAGTATTATTCCCAGTGCAACTGCTAGCATGGCCCTTTTGCACTAGGCTTCCAGAAGAAGTTTTTAGTTCATAAAACGTGAGGTGTTTTGGTTGAGGATATGTTGGGCCATAAGGGAATCCAAAACTCTGATAAAATTCTGTGTTGGGAACTCTTGCTTCTTCACCTGTTCGAATATGGTAAGGACAGTTGGAACAATCTAGAGAGAAACTTAGCCAGTAATAAGGTTTTACTATTGTTCCGTGATTTGCTAGGTATTCCTCATATAATGGCTCCATTGTAGTTTTATTGTCTTCTAGCTGTTATCCTAAACAAGGAAGATTAAAATGAAAGACAATGCATTAATTTATTGAGTTATATTTTTCTTTAAAGCAGGTAGCATGATAACCACAGTAGCATCTTTGATACTAAAAGGTAGTGATATACAAGGACTGTCCAGAAAAAATCCAGCCATAAATACTGCTATTTTGCATGTTACATGGATGGATACTTTCTGGACAGCCTTTGTATATAGCCATGGATCAGAAAGCTTAGGGTGCATCTTTTTTTATTGAGCAGGCATGATACATAATACACCTTTACCTATTTCATAGATTCTGAGGCAGTGGGGCAAATGGGTTAATGGTGAAAGTTCTAGAAGCAGACTGCCTGGTTTCAAATCAGGGCTCTGCCCTTACCGGACTAGTGACCTTTGGCAAGTTACTTAACATCTGGGAGCCGCAGCTTCTTTGTCTATAAAATGAGGCTAAGAGCAGTTTCTGCCTCCTAAGTTTATCTTATGGATTGAATGATAGACTAAGTATACAATGCATTATGTGCCCAACACATATTAACGACTTACTTAATACTTAGCTCTTAGTAGTAGTAGTAAAGTCCTAGGGTTAGCAATGATTCTGTTTATGAATGTCCAAAGAAATAAGCAGGGGTTTGACATTTTGTTCATGTTCTTCCTTTGTCTCGTTGTTGTTGTTGTTTAATATTATAGCATCCAGTATATTGTGCAAAGGTTTTGAGTGTGCTTGTATCTCAAATCAGCTATTTCTCTAATCACTAACAATAAATTGGGGGTGGTTATGCTTTTAAGAATAGGATCATGGATTCTATTTTGCTTAACGGTAGAGACTTCTTGTAGAACTGCCACTTGAGTATTCTTTGGTTCACTCATTTATCAACATTTGAGAGTTATTTCCAGTGGGTGGGTCTTGTTAGAGCATTTTGGAAACTTTACTGTTCTTGAAGCAAATGTGGTTAAGGATATTTCAGATAGTTTCTGGGATGTTAAAACCAAAAAGTTGAGATCTTTACTTAAGTAATGTTTAAAAAATATATAATTCTTCAGTTATCATTGTTTCTAAGTTAGCAACCTAGGCTATTATAGTTTTAAAAATATTTTTAAATAACTTTTTTATGATACAAATATTACATGTTTCTTGTAGGATTAAAAAAATAATACTGATTCTTAAAGAAAAAACTAAAAAATTCATGTAAGTTTGTATCAATTCACATTCCCATCACCTTTAACTGGTCTGTTTCCTCCAGTTTTTTTGCTATGTGTGTTTATTATGCTAAACATAATTAAATCATGTTTTAATTTTGCATTTTCATTTAGTATTATGTTATGAACATTTCCCCATGTTATTAAAAGTTTTTCAAAAAATACAATATTCATGGCTAATTAGTGTTTTATTACATAACTATAGCATTCAGGTTCTTGCTCCTTTTTATTACTATAAATAACACTTAGATGGATATCTCTGTTAATAAATCCTTCATATCTCTGATTCTTTTCTTTAATGTAGATTACTAGAAGTCATATCATTAGATCAAACTTTCTCAGATTGCTTCCTAGAAAGGTATACTAATTTATCACATTCTCTCCCAGTGTTGATTATTACCCACTTTGCCAATTTGTGAAGGTAAGCATTTCTTTGTGGTTATATTTGTACCCTTTCAATTCCTAGTGAGGTTGAACCTTTTCACATACTTATTGATCTATAGTAATTATTCTTTGGTAAAATATATTTGATCTCTTAACATCTTTTTTGTTTGAAGTTTTTTGTATTGATTTGTAAGAACTTATTATGTGTCAAGAATATAAGCTGTCATATTTGTTGCAAATAATTAACCTGTTTACAGAGCTTTTTAGTTATGCTGATGGTGCTTTTTTTAAAGATTTATTTTATTGTTTGAGAGAAGGTAAAAGAGAGAGAGAGAGAGAGAGAGAGAGAAGATGGGGAGGGCCTAGAGCAGTCTCTGTACATCATTAGTTGTGACATGGCTTCATTCCACACAGGTGGGTGTGGGGCTGCGCAGGGTGGGAACTGAACTGGGGGCCTCCTACATGGGAGGTGAGAACCTTTGCTGCCATCCCAGTGGTTACCAGTTGTGCTGCAGCTTAGCATATGGGGTTTGCATGGGCCGGGGCTGGGATTTGATCTCTGGGCCTCACAGTTGCAAGGCAAGCCCTTAACCTGCTGAGCTATCCTGGTATCCCTGCTGATGGTATTTTTTTTTTTTTTTTTTTATTGTTAAATTTAATGGGGTGACATTGATTGGTAACAATTGGGCAGTTTCCAGATGTACAAGTCCACATCACACCACCCATGCATCACATTATGTGCCCACCACCCAGTATCAGCTCCCCTTACATCACCATATATCCGGTGTCCACTCCCACCCCACCTCCCCAACTCTCCCTCGCCCTTCCTCCCCCCTCCAGGTAACCACCAAACTATTGAATATGTCCATAATG
>PVKE010031502.1:0-19023 GCA_004027555.1 Craseonycteris thonglongyai
AGAAATTTTTGGTCAGGGCTCTTTATAAAGAGAGCAAAGTATAATTGTCATTAAAATTCAAACATTTTGTGATTAGGGGTATCCAGCTACCTTTTCTTACCTTGTATGGAGATTATGTATCTAAGAAGAGTACCTACTGTATTTTCCAGCGTATAAGACGACCGGGCGTATAAGACGACCCCCTAATTTTACAGTTAAAGCATAGGTTTAGGCCTATATTCGCTGTATAAGACGACCCCCCACTTCCGAGGCTGTAGTCTTATACAGCGAATATAGGCCTAAACCTATGTTTTAACTGTAAAATTAGGGGGTCGTCTTATACGCCCGGTCGTCTTATACGCCGGAAAATATGGTAGTCAATGTTTATCTGGCATGGTTAAAGTCGATTAGAAAATAGAGGTTTGGAGAAACCAACTCAAATAGCATTAAAATAATTGTTTTTAATGTCAATTACATCTTAAGAAAAAAGTCACCATAAATAAAAAATTCAAGATGAAACCTATTTCATCAGCATGCCAGTCTACTACAGAATCATTCTCTTTAACTGAAAACGTTGCTATTGGCTTGATGATCTGCTGAGACCACAGCTCTTTGCTTTATATGTAATGTGCTCTCTTTACTATTTTTCCAAACCAGTCCTCACTGGCTTGAAATCTAATGTCTTATGCTCCTGAATTCTTGTTAGGTACTTGCAAGTTTTGGCAAAATGCGAAACTCCTCACAAATTAGTGTGGTGCCCTAGGGGCATGCTTTCCTGGCTTGATCTGGCCATATATTGAGAGTTAAGTATAAACAAATCTCCCCACACTACTACTCAGACTAGCCCTCCTGATGGGAGTTGGGAGGAACAGTATGCACTGAGTAGTAAATTTGAACAGGTAGAATGACAATATAAAACCAGCTGCCTCAAAAGCACTGCAGGAAAGGGACAATGATATTTACATGTCTCCCTTTCTACTTTTAAGGTCCTTGAGGTCAATATTTTTTTCATCTTTGTGTTCCTAGCACGTGTTAGAGTGTTAAGTGACTACGCGATCCTTATTATGCAATTTCTGAATGAGTTATGAATGTGACATTTTGGGGTTTATTATATAGTAATAGCCCTTACATGCCTCTTGCCCCTTTATAAATCACCCTTTCCCTATCATTTTCACAACGTTCTTGGAGATAAAACCAGAAAGCAAATTTATTTTTGTTTCTCATGGTTAGTTGGAATTTGCCCAGTAAGGTAGTTTATTCACTGAAATTTAAGACAAGTCCCACTACTTTTCTGCTCATACTCAGGTAATAAAATGTTCTTTGGTCAGAAATTAAAGGGTCCATTTGCAGTAATTGTCAAAGCTTCAGTTCAAATTACAGTTTAAAAGTTCTTTCCACTGAGGGAAAGGGATAGGGTTAGGAGAGAGGGAGAAAGGAGAGAGGTCTAGATTCTGATCTAGTTTTAGTTTTCTCTGGTTTGGGCTCAGTTTGAAGTCAATTGTTTTTCTCACAGTCTCTTCCTGGGATCTTAAGAGACCCTCCTTGTCTCCATCTCTTGGGAATTCTCACCAGCAGTTCCCTTGACCCAGATGAATGCCTCTTTGTTCCTGTCAATCATTTCATGGTATATAATTTCAAGTCCTTTGCCCCCAAGTCTTCTTATAGGGCCTGCCATGCAGTGCAGCTGCTCTTTTATCATTCTATTAACAACTGCTCCATATTTTCCAAGGCAGATATTGAGTCACTAAGTATCTTACATGACAGCATCTTCTTTTAAATCCCTCTTGTCTTCGGATGAAAGGGGGAGTTCTAGGGTGATTGGCCATCCCAGTGTATTTGGGATGGTTCTGGTGATAGCATGGAAACATCTCATCTTTGGGAGCCCCTCCCTAGGATGCAAAGAGTTTCTATTTTCTGGAGTGAGTTTGGAAGGCTGGGTTTTGAAAAGCACGAAACCACAATTCCTGGACAGGACATTTGGTCCTGCCGAAATCATCCACAGAGACATTTGGTCCAAGCTGACCTATCTACATAACTCCATGTGCCATGACCGGCCTGGCTACTAAGGCGAGAGAGTTATTATTGGCAATACAGCCATAATACAATATTGGACCAATGAAACATGGTAAGATTTTTTAATGTATTAATCTTGTAATCCCAAAGTGGAAATAAATGTTACGGCCTATTTGAACCCAGGGAATTCTACAGAACCAAGTATCCAGTACCAGGCCAACAACCAAGGCACGGGGGCTGTAATTGTGAGTGTTAACAGTCCATCTGTGACTTTGGATTAACCATGCTTTGTATTGAGATAGAGCTCTTTTAATTTTTTAAAATTGTGAAATTGTGACCATGTTTTCTAAGAGTTCAGTTAATGAAAATGAGAATGATTACAATGCCAGTGCCAGCACTGCAAAGTAACAACTGTGTTATTTTGATGACAGATAGAAGGACCCATACAACTGGATTAAAGAAGTAAATAACCAAAACAAAGCATATGGTCCAATATGCATAAAGCAATTGGAATGGGATGGTGTAGAAGGTGATGTGAAAACACATATGGAGACCAAAGTCTGGGATGAGCTGTGCAAGAACATCTAAATCAATTAACAGATTTTTTATTCCAAAAAAGATACCAATGCTTAATGGAAAATAGCTGCCACTGAATTAGCTTAGACGTGCCTTAGGGGCACTTATAGCATTGTTCCCTTGATTCGTCTATGAAACTGAGTAAAGCCACATTTCCAGAGGTTGCAACTAAAATGTCCTATGTCTGAACGAACAGAGAGATTTTGGTAACAGATATTTTGACCCCTTACAATGTAGAGCTGTTGCTGTCAGATCTTAGCAACAATTATGCTTTCCACAGTATATCAAGTGATACTGAAACAGGAAAATATGTCTATGGCTGTTTGAGGTTCTTTGTCTTGGGCGCTGGAAGAATGAGGACATGGACTCCACAGGAAAAGTTAGGCAGAAGTTTATTGGAAAGAGGAAAAGTTCTCTAATGAGAGGGGGCACCCGGAAGTGGACCCCCCCCCACCCCCATGACAGCAAGCCACTCCTTTGATACTTTTTATTGTACCTAAGGCTTTGTTTTTACCTTTTGGTTGACATGCCCAGATGATCCACTTAAGTGAGTTTTTAAATTTTTTTTTATTGTTTTTGACAGAGAGAGACAGAAACAGAGAGAAGGGGGAGGGACCAGGACAGTCTTCATAGTTACACATCATTTGTTTTTCCACATAGTTTCATTCCACAGGTGGGAGTGGGGCTGCACAGGGCAGGAACTGGGCCGGGGTCTTCATCCCTGTGAGAACTGAACTGGGGGCACTCCCCAGTTCAGCATATGGGTCCACACGGGCCAGGGCTGAGGCCAGGATTCGATCCTTGGTCCCTGGGGCTGCAAAGTGAACGCTTAACCCGCTGAGCCATCCGGCTTCCCCTACTTAAGTGAGTTTTGAAAGAAACCACCAAAGTTCTGGGATTTATTGTTATCCCTTATCTTCAGATGATATGCCTGGTTGATGGGATTGTCTTTCTTGCTGAAGAGAGTCTTAGTGTTGTCATTGGCCTTGGTGCTGATCTTGTCTCTCAGGACCTGGTCACCTTGCTCCAGAAGCCCTAGGTTCACATTCCTTAGACATTGGCATTATGGTTACTTAGGCCTCCCTGACTGCCTAAGTTTTGCTAAATATCCAGTCTCAATATGTTGAATCATGTCAATACAAAACGTTTCTGCTAGTTCTTAGGTACTTTGATTTGAAAAATAAAGTTTCAAGTCATCTTCTTTATCTCTTTAAGGATTTTAATAAAACCAAAAAATATATAAAATAGAGAATTATTGATATCTTGCCCAAATACAAACCAGACTTTGATTATTTATCTACATATTCCACAGTGTAAATATTTCTTATAAACCCTCTAGAGATAGTTTACATATACACAAGCAAACATATTCTTTCCTTTCCTTTTCTCCCACCACAAAAATAGTAGCTTTTGTACATCCTGTACTAAATATAGCTTTATTTCCTCTTTCAAAATACATTTTGAGTATCCTCAATGTCACTACTTAAAGGACTTACTTATTCTTTTTAGTGGTTCCAAACTATTCCATTTTATGATACACCCCTAAATTGTCTTACCTGGTGCCTATTGATGAATATATAGGGTGATTCTAACCTTTTCTTGTTACAAAGAGTGCTTCAACAAAGATGCTGGTATCATGATCTTTTCCCATGTTTGTGAATGTAATCTCTAAAAAATTACTAATAGACTTGATGGATGAAAGGGTTGTGTGTTTTAAATCATGCTAGATATTTTAAAATCACTCTTTACAGAAATTATAGTAATTTAACTGCCAGTAGTAATTTATGAGAATGCCTATTTCCTGTTCTCTTACCCACATAGCATATCATCAATTTTTTCTCTTGGCCAAGATGATGGGTGAACAAATAATATCTCAACAGAGCTCTGGGTGAGGTTGGACATTTTATTGGCTTTTATTGTAGGCATAACAAATCACCACATATTTAACGGTTTTATCAACACATACATTTATTATTTCTGTTTTGATGGGTCATAAGTCCAGGCATAGGTTAACTGCATCTTCTGTTGGAGTCTCACCATGCTGAATTGAGGTGTCTACTGGGCTGTTTTCATCTGTCAGTTCAGCTGAGAAGAGTTTGCTTCCAAGCTCTCTTAAGTTGCAGCATTCGGCTCTTTGTGGTTGTAAGACTAAGATCACGGTTTCCTTGCTGTCTGTCAGCAGGCGCCTCTCTTGGGTGATAGAATCTGCTACCATTCCATGCCACCTGGCCCACAATATGGCAGCTCACTTCTTCTAAGTCAGCAGGAGGCTCTCTCTCCAGTCTGCTTAACATAATACTGTCAAGGGAGTGGCTACCCCATTATCTTTGCTTTGTAATGTAACCTACTGAAGGAAGTGGGCTCTCCCAGCAAATGCCCAGTTCCCACTCACCTGCCACAGGAAGGGAAGGGATGATTAAGGTTGTGTATGCCAGAGGATAGGAATCTGGGGGTTGTTTTGGAATTTTGGCTATATGAAGCATTGTTTCCATAAGTTTCGATGACATTTCTATTTTCTTTCTGTGAACTGTCTTTTGGTATTCTTTGCCTATGTTTTTCACATATTCTGAAGAAGAAAAGACTTCATAAATGAGTACATGAGAGGTGAAGTATTAATATAAAGGGGAAAATCCATTGGACAAGCCTTTCCCCTTTAGAGGAGGGCAAGGTGGTGGTAAAAGATATACTTCTCTGAGAACCCACTTTGGAGGAGTCCTGTTAGGTGGAACAAAAACCAATCCTCTGTGAAGCCCCCTGTCATGGAGGATGGGCTCTGTGACCCCCAGTTCCTGCTTCCCCCAATGAAGAGCTTAATGGGGGACTAGGGGTTAACTAAGCAGATCCATTACAATGCTAATTTCATCTCAAAACTCTTATTGCTCATCTGGATCAAACCTTACATCTGAGTTCTGTACCCTTGTGATTGCTTGAATATATTAAACCATTTCTTGAATATGTTTCTTGTTGCAAGTTAATAAATTGATACATCAGTTTACATTGAGGATCTTGAGGGTTTTGTTATTGTCAGGTGGTAAGGACAGAATGAGAAGGCGGCACTCTGCAGCCTAGAAGAGGGCTCTCATGAGAACCTTATCATACTGGCATCCTGATCTTGAACTTCCAGCTTCCACAACTGTGAGAAATAAGTGTTGTTTATAAGCCAGCTGGTTTATGGAATTTGTCTTCACAGCCCAAGTGGACGAAGACACCCACTCTATACTAAATATTGAGATAAACACTTTATATTATCTCCTAACAATTTAGGGTTAGTTCTAGAAGGTTCATAATTGAACCAAAACCTTGATGATGATACTACTACTGCTACTAATATTACGACTACAGATTATGATACTATCAAAAAAATTGCAGCAAGAACGGTGATAATAAAAATAGTAGCTAATATTTACTGAGAGCCTTCTATGTGCCAGGCATTATGCTAACGCTTTTATTATATGTTATCTCATTAAATCGTCCCAACTATCTGAGGTAAGGACTATCATTTGTTAGGACTAGTGCCTTTTCAGTTTTTTGTTTGTCCCTCCCCCTCCCCCCCATTTAAACCACAGATTGTTAGGTAATGTGTTCTGGTTGAGAGAAAATAGAAATGCAAGGATAGAAAATCAGACCAGTTTTTAAAATTGTGGAGGTTACATATTTAAATTTTTTGACTAGTGGCTTGTATTGTAAACTGCTATGCACACAAAAGACTGTAAGCATTATCCAACCCGATTTTGTTCTATCCTGAAGGTACTCGGAGACCAGCAGGCAAGGAAAAAAGTCTGCCCTATCCCACCAGATAATGCTGGCAGCAAATGCCTCAGCCATCTGGCTTGGCAGTGTCAGGCTGAAACACAGCCCAAGACCTGTGTGGATAAGATGGTGGGAGGGAAACCAGAACCACCAAATACATAATCCCCAAGTCCCTAAGGGAGACCAAAATGTTATTCTGGTTTTTTTTGGAAACAGTAATGCAACCTCCATATCTCCCAAAATGAGATTTATCTCAACTGGAATACATGTAAATCTGCCTGTGTTCCTCTACTTGATTTCAGGTGAGTACTCAAAGGTATGGGCTCAGTACCTCTTATACACGCGTACAGAGCACCCTCTAGTGCCCAACAGGAGGAAGTGCCTCACCCACTACAGCATAGCAGGGCTCAAATCGTCTTCAGTAAAGCTGGTTTGTGGATTGTCTACACCCACATGGCCAAGTTTCCAGGATGGTCCTTCAGAGGCAGGGGAGGGTCCTGCCTTCTGGATGTGGGAATCCATGCGACAGAGAGCTCTGCACAGACTCCTACACACAGGAAGTTGCTTAGTGGTATGAGGTGGAAATATGCATCCACTGGGGGTAGGAACAAGGGTACAAGGGAGCGGGTGGGACATGGCGGAGGGGTGTGGGAATCAAGTCGTTTCACTGCATTTCTATTGGGTGAGTCAGCAGGTCAGGAGGGAGATTGCTGACACATAATCAGATTGCTGTAGGAAGGAACCTTCCCTCTGGTCTCTGTGTTTGAGGGTCTCAGCCCCTGAGAAGTTGAATCCAGAATGCACTATTGGACTTTAACTCTGCATGGGCAGTATTGGGGCTGACAGCAACTAGAGAAGAGAGGTGCTATTACAGCATATTTACTCTGTGCCAGGCACTGCACTAAACTCTTCATGAGCTCTCACTTGATTCTCTAAACCAAGTTTGTCCAATCTGTGGTCCAGGGTAGTTTTGAATGTGGCCCAACACAAATTTGTAAATTTTCTTATAACATGAGATTTTTTGGGGGGGATTTTTTTTTTTAGCTCATCAGCTATTATTAGTGTTAGTGTATTTTATGTGTGACCCAAGACAATTTTTCTTCTAATGTGGCTCAGGGAAGCCAGAAGACACTCCTGCCACAATTTTCTGAGGAGACTACTATTACCATACCCATTTTAAAGATGAGAAAACTGAGGCCTAGTAAAGCTGTATAGCTTGGCAAAAGTCACACAGCTGAGAAGCAATACAGTCAGATCTTGAATCCAAACTGTCCAAATTCAGAACTCTACTCATAATCATTATAGGGCATTCCATGGTCCAAATGCCCATTTTACAAAAGACAACCTGAAAATACAAGGCAGGGCATGGAAACAATTTGACATAAGATACATGGAAACAAAATATTGACACTTTATGTAAGAATATATATTACATTTTCAGCAAGAGTGCCAAGGCCATTCAGTAAAGTGGGGGAAACAGTCTCTGCAAAATGATTTTCAACCAAAGGTCCCATCCTAACAAACTGCTTATCAAGCGTGAGGGTGGAATGCAAACACTTCCAGATATGCACAATCTCAAAAATTTTTCTTCCTGTGGACTCTTTCTCAGGAAACCACTGGAGGATGTTGTTCCCATCAAAACTGCGTGGGAAAAAAATAAGAGAAGGGACAACACATCGCCCAGGAAGTGGGGATGCACTTCAGGAGAGCAGCAAACCAAAGAAGCTGGATGACAGCCATCCAAGAAGTCTGAAAACAATCAATCCAGATTAGAATGCAAGGACTGAAATTTTAGGAGGAACGGTTTCAGGGCAAAAAAAGAAAATGCAAATATTAATTTGATGATTTGAACCATGTAAGAAACAGGTCGAAGAGAAAATAATTATAGAAAATGAAAAAAATTGAGAAAATATTCGACTCCAGGAAAAACAAAATACTATGCACAAAGTAAAGATTATTGGAATACACTATTGCACACCATAGTAAATAAATTTAAAATGATACTAAGGTAGATACTAGTCATTAATTTAATAAAAAAAATGTTATGATATAGCTGTATAGGAGGATGCAGGAAGCAAACCTCATCTTCTATTGTAAGTGGTCAATATGTAATGTGCAAAATTAATGAATCAAGAAATAGTGATTAAAATGATTTTTATGCCTGGAACCTATGTAATGAAAAAAATTTTTTTTTAATTCGTATTGTTTTTGACAGAGAGAGAGAGAGAGAGAGAGAGAGAGAGAGATACAGAGACAGAGAGAATGGGGTGGGCCCAGATCAGTCTCCATAGTTGCACATCATTTGTTTTTCCACATAGTTTCATTCCACAGGTGGGCGTGGGGCTGCACAGGGCAGGAACTGGGCCGGGGTCTCGCCCCGGTGAGAACCAAACTGGGGGCACTCCCCAGCTCAGCATATGGGTCTGTATGGGCCGGGGCCGGGATTTGATCCTCAGTCCCTGGGGCTGCAAAGTGAGTGCTTAATCCACTGAGCCATCCCGGTTTCCCCTCTATGTAGTTTTTACCAACTGATGTCACCCCAATAAATTTGATAATTAAAAATTTTTTTAAAAAAGAAGCTAAGGAATACAAGCTGTAGTTTTAATGATTTTTAAGATTTTAAAATGGTTGCTTCTGGGAGGCAGGATGCCGGATGGCTCAGTGGGTTGAGTGTACGTCTTGCAGCCGTGGGGTCTAAGGATCATATCCCTACCCCTGCCATTGCGGAACCATATGGCGAGCTTCCCATGTGGGAGCCCCCCAGCCCGGTTCCTGCCCTGTGCAGCTTTGTGTCCACCTGTGGAGTGAAACTATATGGAAAACTAATAATGTACAACTATGGAAACTGCTGTGGTCCCTTCCACTTCTCTCTGTCTCTCTCTGTCTCTCAGTATGTCAAAAACAATAAAATAAATCTTGAAAAAGTAAATAAAAGAAACAAACCAAAAAGAGAAGATTGATAAATATATAATACATTAAAATAAAATAAAAACTTTATCAGAAATCACCATTATCAGAAGTTAAAAAACAGACATAAAATGAGAAATTTCAAACTTGATGTTTGTTTCTGGGGTGGAAGAAGGTTGATGATGAATAAATACCCTGGGGTGTTATATTGTATTATACAGTATTAATATGTGATATTTCTTAAACTAAGTAGGGTGCACAGGTGTTCCCTTTTATTCTTTACACCTTATTTGAATATATTGAATGCTGAATTATAAATAAACATCTATACCTCAAAAAGACATGCATAAATAAGGTAAATGTTTCTCTTTCCAACTGCCCTTTTAACAAGGAAGGCCTTTCTCTGGTTCTGCTCCGTTTTAACGGTTCAGACTCTCCCTCTGGTGGTAGCTCTGTGCAACCACAGGTTATTTCCTTGTTTTTATGGCCGCGATGAACCAAACCGCTGCAGACTTTCGGCTCCATCCTTGTGCTCTTTGTAATGTAAACTTTCCACTCAAAGTAAAATGTTACTCTCAAAGTAAAATGATACATACATCACAAAAAAACATCTAAGATGTTCCGTCTTCCTGAGAAACTGAACAATGAAAAGTGGCTTGGCTTGGTTACTGTAACAAGTGAGAATGTGGGATGTGAGGAACGTTGCAATACAGTTTACTTTTGGACAAAGTGAATTTGAAAGGAAAGTAATTTGGAGAAATATTTCAATGTCCATGTAAAACACGTATGGACTTGCATGCTCATTTGCATTCAAATTATTCTGACATTAATTAACTTTGCTTGCATTTTTAATCAAATTTTCTTCTAATGCTTTTTAAGCTTGTTCTGTCTCATTTTTCCTCCGTGGTAACAGACACCAAGTGCCCGTCACTATTTTTCTTTCACATGCTGATATTGCTTATTAAATGTTTCTATTTCTTATGTCTTTGAAAGTTCTTATTAGGTATATTAATCATAGGGTGTATTGCCAGTGCTTTTATCTCATTCATTCATGGCACTTAACTCTAAAAGGTGTGTAAATTTTTATGAAACAAAGACTAGATACTCAGCCATTTATTACACTACTATATTCTTTATTTTTAGATATTTATTAAAATATAGCTAACATACAATACTGTATCATGTGAATTTCAAATGTGCACAATAATTATTCAACATTTATATACCCCAAAGAAGTGATCATCATACCACACTATCACAATATTATGGACTATATTCCCTACTATGTACATACATCCCCATGACTTATTTGCTTTATACCTGTAAATTTGAACCTCTTATTCCCCTTCACCTTCCCCCCTCCTTTTTAATTGCTCAATTACAGTTGACAGTCAATATTATTTTATATTAATTTCAGGTGTACAGTGTAGTGGTTAGACATTTATGTAGTTTAAGAAGTGATCTCCCCTGACTAGTCTAGCACCCACCTGGAACTATACATTTTTATTACCATATTATTAACTATATTCCTTATGCTTTACTTGACATCCCCTTGACTATTTTGTAGCTACCAATTTGTATTTATTAATTCCTTCACCCTGCCCCCAATGCCCCTCCCATCTATCACCCCAATACATCTAGTACCCATCTGACACCAAACATAGTTATTACAATATTATTGACTATATTCCTTATGTTATACCCTACACCCGCATGACTACTTTGTAACAATCAATTTGTACTTTTTAATCCCTTCCCCTTTTTTCACCCTCCCCCAAGTCTGGCAACCATCAAAAGGTTCTCTGTATCTGAGTTTGTTTCTGTTTTGTTTGGTCATTTATCTTGTTCTTTTGATTCCATATATAAGCGAAATCACATCGCATCTGTCTTTCTCTGTTTGACGTACCCTACTCAGCACAATATCCTCCTGGTCTATACATGCTGCAGATGGCAAGACCCCATTCCCTTCCCTGGGCCAGCAATATTCCACTGTATATAAGCACCACCTACTCTTTATTCATTCATCCATCCACAGGCACCAGGCTTCCTCCACATCTTGGCCATTGTAAATAGTGCTGCAATGAACATGTGGAGTAGCATTTGGCCGGAGTGGGTTTCCTTAACTAGCCAGAAGTGGGATTACTGGGTCCTTCATGGTCTTTTGTTAAAGCCTTTGTCTTAAAGTCTATTTAGTCTGGTATAAGTATTGCTACCTCAGCATTTTTTTTTTCATTTTTATGAAATACCTTTTTCCATCCTTTACTTTCAGTCTGCGTGTGTCTTTTGATGTGAAGTGAGTCTCTTGTAGGCAGCATATATAAGGGTCTTGTTTTCTTATCCATTCAGCTACCCTATCTTTTGATTGGATCATTTAATCTATTTACAATAAAGTAATTGTTGGTAGAAATGTAGTTATTGCTATTTTATTATTTATATATTTTAAAGATTTATTTTATTGTTTGAGAGAAGATGTGAGAGAGAGAGAGAGAGAGAGAGAGAGAGAGAGAGAGAGAGAGAGAGAGAGAGAGAGAGAGAGAGAGAGAGAAAGAGACAGAGAGAAGGAGGGAGGGACCAGAGCAGTCTCCATAGCTGTGCATCAACTATGGAGATGGCTCAGCCAGGGGTACGAGGGAAGCTGAGGCCAGATGCTGCTTGTTTGTGGGTGGGCAACCATTGAGAGATCTTAGGAAAGTCTGCAGCCTGAGCCACGGCAGGCCATTTACGTGGAAAAGCCACTGGAAGTATCTTGGGTGTGCCCCAAATTTGGGTGGGGCAGAGTCACAGAATCACCAGGGCAGGGTGAATGAATAATGATAGCCAATACGATGGAGATTCAGATATGAAGGCCACCCATGTTTGCATGCTGGGAGCGCGCGGATGGCTCAAGAAAGAAAGAAAGTTTCCAGCAGCTCCTCTGAGCAGGAGAAAGCGGCCCCTGCAGCCCTGGCTCTCAAGTCAGACAACCGAGTTCCTCCCTGTATGTCCCTGGCACCTTTCTGGCCGCTGCCTCAGTGCTCAGCTCAGAGCAAGTCCATCAGCAAGTAAGTTTGTGGGCAGGGCTTTGAAGTGGCGAGCCTGGGACAGCAGCCTTGCTCATCTCGCTGAGCTGCAGTCTGCACTGGATTTCACAGCCAGACCTTCTGGGCACTGGAACCCTGGGCTGGGGAGGCCGGTGTGGGGCTTAGACCCCTTACTCCTGAGGCCGGAGGTGGGGGAGACCTCCGAAGCCAAGATACCTTCCCTGATTTGTAATGGTCACACGTGGGTGTGGGACCAGCCTGTTCTGCCTCCTTGCCTCTCCGACCAGTCTCCAGGTGGACCTCCGTTCTGCTTCACTTCTCAATGGTCTACACTGTCTTAGTTTATTATTTTTATTTGCTAACAGAAATTATCACAATATAGCATTTGTGTTTTAAAACTTAAACTTTACTATCCTGGATACAATTTGGGGTATAAGTATTATGTATTTTATATATATATATATATATATATATATATATATCTATATATATCTCATATATCATATATGAAAGTTAATCAAAGAAGAAATCGATCTGTTCCAGATGTCTGTTTACTGGTCTCATTTGCTACTTGACAGTAACCTTGCCAGTCTAAGTAAGCCTTTAATCAGTTCAGAATCTGCAGTTTTTCCATTCTAAAGCCCTTGCAAAGAAAACATTGGATTGATAGTAGAACATTTTTTGAAATAAATTGTGAAACTTTTCTCCTTTTCTGAAAATAAGTGGTATTATACATACTTCTTGGGAATATACATGCTGGGAATTTTGACTTTTGCAATGTGATGTGAAAAGTCATTTGTAAAAAAAAAGAAAAGTCAAGTCTCAGTTGGTAAAAAAAAAAAAAAATGGTCTGAGTGAACAGGAAAAAAATGAGACGAAAATGCTACATGTGTTAACCAGAATAAGAGGGTGTGCAAATAATCCTGAATGTCAGGGAAAGGGAGACTTCCACTATTTACATTATACTATTTAAACAGTTGATCCACAAATATTTTGGTTAGTTACTTGTGATATTTTAATCATTCTCAAAATGATGTTTAAGGAAAGAAAGGAATAGAAACAATAATCCAAGGCCCAGAGACCTTCCTTGTTAATATCGGAGGGAAGAGTTTTATGGGAGCCATCTGATCCAGAAAGGGTTGGGAATGGGATTAGAGAAGGTCACCGAGAGGATGTGACCACTGGGTGACCCGCTCGCTGAATGGGGCAATTTGTTGCAGGCTCTTTATCCCACCCCTGTTCTTGAAATGTGCCTCCTGCTTGCGTTTCCAGTGGTAGAAGCTGCCCACAGAAGGACACACAGCTTTGAAAGAGTAAGGCGCTGTTGAGAATGTTTGGTCGACCTATGAGATTGAAATTATTAAGGCCTCTGTATAAACTGTTAAGATTCTGACAGCAGATACCGACATCTGCACACCTAAGACAAGCCTCCTGAGTAAGTTCTCCTGCTTTTGACCTCTGTGTTGGGAGGGGTGACCTGCACGTTAGATGCTGTGGACCTCTGTTTAAGTACAAGGATGCCCCCCAAAATGATCATTTATGAAATTACACATAACACAGTACAGCAAAGAAGGGAAATGAACAGCTGTCACAGTGGGCTGGCCTTAGGTTCCACCATCTTCTTATAAGAACAAGAAAATATGATTCCCCTCCCCGACGATATTCTCCCTACTTCTGGTCTAGCTGACTTCTCATCCTCTGGTCTCAGCTTTAATGTTTCTCTCTCATGGGAGACTTGTGGATCTTTCTACCTCCTGATCTAAATCAGGCCCATAAACTGCTCATCATCCCGGTATTTTTTTTTTTTGTAGTACCCCTGGCAGTTTGAATACATACATATTTTTATTTGTCTCCTAGATTGTAAGCGTCATGAAGGAAGAGCCCATATTCTTTTGATTTACTACCCTATTCCTCACCTAACGCTATGCCTGGCATATAGCAATGCTTGATTATATGTTGAATAAATGACTAGTAGCTTTATCTATGAGACTGTGGAACAGTTCATGAGTGTAGTTACATATTTCACCACCTTAAGTGCCTCTTTTGAAATGCTCGTCTGAATCCATTTTGCAATTATATCATTATGCTCTCTAAAAATAAAAATGTGCTGCCTGTCTTCAGCAGTGATTCATGCCTCATGGTGGGTATATATCAAAAGCTTCCCCTAAGAATCTAAAATATGGCATCAGGAGAGATGGCGTTGTGCTGAGAGCCTTATCAACACAGTAATACCTACAATAGATATGTGCTGGCAGGCGCCTGTTTTTAAACAGTCACTTTCATCTTACTGTTTTTCTGCTCAAGAACATACAATGGCTTTCTCTCAGGCAATTATATTAAATCATAAGATTGCAAAGTGAGGAACTGGGTACCCTTCCCAGCTGCTTTACTTCTTTCCTTTAGTAAGTGAGGGGTTTGAAATCCAGAGGGGTCCTCTGGTTCATTTAAAGCCAGAGCTGGAGAACAGTGGGGCTTGGAAGCCTTGTCTTCGCTGCTTTCCTTCTCCCGTTGTCCACGTGCTGATTCTGCTCTTCTACTCTTATTTTTCAACATGCCCCCTGTGCACTGGCCAGACTGGTTCCTTCCTTCCTCCCTTCCTTCCTTCCTTCCTTCCTTCCTCCCTCCCTTCCTTCCTTCCTTCCTTCCTTCCTTCCTTCCTTCCTTCCTTTCTTCCTTCCTTCCTTCCTTCCCTCCTTCCCTCCCTCCTTCCGTCCTTTCTTCTCTTTCTCTCTCCCTCTCTCTCTCTTTTTTTTTAAATTAATTGTTAACTTTATTGGAGTGACATTGGTTGGTAAAAATTACCTAGGTTCCAGGTGTACAATTCTATGTTATATCATCTATGTGTTGCATTATGTGCTCACCACCCAGAATCAGATCTCTTTCCATCACCATATATTTGATGCCCCATCCTTCGTGCCCACCCTCATCATCAGCCTGGTTTCTTGACTAAAATATTTACTCCAACATGTGCACTACTGCTCATGGGTTACATCTTTGTTATATTTGCAGTTACATCCTACTTGGACTGCCTTTCCCATCTTTCCTTGAGGCCATTATAAACTTCTGGAAATGGAGCTCTGGCCAGGTCACAATTCCTTGCTGGAAACAGTGGACATTGTGTGATGCCCAGACTCAGTCAGATACATAGGCTTTTTGTGATTTCAGCTTACAGCTTTTGTCTTTTTATTTTCTTTTATGCTCTTCCTCTTAAACACTTTTTGCTCTAACCTAAGTCAAAATGATTCTCTGTCATGCATGCCCTATGTCACATTATTCCTAAATAGGGATTCCTTTTCTCGTTAATTTATCTAGGTCAGGAATTCCTAGTCACCCCACACTATCTACTCTTCCATGGTGTTTTGCACGTCCAAATCTTAGGCCTCTACCACCATCAGTTCATGGATGGGTTTTGGAAAGTTGATTCTTTAGAAGATTGGCTTTTTGGTGAACTGCTCTGTTTCCTCATAATTTTCACCAATCCTGAATTTATCATGTGTATATTCTGATGTAATTTCTCTAATCAGAAGTCTTGTTGCACTTTTTTCTGTGCTTCTCTTACGCCATAGTTACACATTTGTCTTATGTTCTCTATGAGAATGCAAATTTCCTTAAGGATTAGTATTCAATTCATATTTCTATCTCTTCCCATGGAGTGTCCTTGAGTGCTTTGTATATAGCTGATACTCAATAAGTACTTGTTGGATAAAGCTGTTGAATAAGTAACGAATGCTCAAACATTTTCTCACTTACCTGGGGCATGTGCTTGAAAAGTACACCATGAGATAGTTCTGAACGCATGTCCTTATTTAGGGATGTGGAAAAGAATCCAGGAAGGCAAGAACTGTTGGACTTGTATCTTGCCTGTCACAACATTGTATGTCTCATGGGGATTGGATTTTAGGAGTTCTGCTTCCAGAACTGAGTTACAGACTCACCAATGTGGTTTTTCTTCTGTGTTGGAATCATGTCTCACCTCTACCCAATTGTGTTCTTCTTATACTCACCGCCAAAATGTCATTTCTATGTCAAGTCAGTAGGTTTTTATTGTTCGTTTGTTTGTTTGATGTTTACAGTCCTTGATGTCTAGGTGAGAATTTTCTGAGGAATTTCAGAGAAAGGGAAGAGAGCAGTAATGTTGGGTAAGTTACTAACCCTTTATAATTCTGTATCATAAGGACATGATTACTCACAGCAACCTCACAGAGTTTCATCTACACACATTAAATATGATCATGTCTTTGAAATCCTGTGTGAGGTACAAAGTTCTATATGGTTATCTGTTTTACTATTAGGATAGAGCTAATAGCCTAGAATGAGTCTAAAGCTGACCAACAGTAGCTTTGGTAGTTCTGATACAAATGAGGCTGAATTTGGAAGAGAAAAAGAAGTAGGTAAAATTTGTGTGCCACCATGTTACAAAAGAAATACATGTTTCTTTTTATATCTTATCGCTGTTGGGATGTATCTCTGGTATGCTATTTAATCTATTAAGTAACTCATTATATAAAATGAAATTTTTAAATATATTTCCAAATTTATCACACGAAAGTGCTTTCTCCTGTAAGGAACTGTTTGCTGTGTAATGAGAATTCAGTTTACCCTGAAGCAGTAGTTCTCAATCTTCACTAAATATTAGAATCATTTGAGGAGCTTTAGAAAAAATTCCTGATATCCAGACTGAGTGAGTTAAACTGCTGCAATTATGAGAATCTCTAGTAATTCTAATGAGCAGCCAATGTTAAGCATCATTGCACTAAAAGACTTGTGCTGACCATGACATTTTTGATTGTTTCTACTCAGTGAGAATTCATTCTTGTTGATGACTACTTCTTTAAATATTTTGATTTCTTTGCTTCATTCAAAAATTACACTCCAGGTTTTAAAAACAGCTTTACTAAAGTATTTATTTTTTATTCTTTTTTAAGTTTTAAAGATTTATTTTATTGATTTTTGACAGAGAGAAACAGAGACAGAGAAATATAGAGAGAAGGAGGAGGGCCCAGAGCAGTCTCCATAGTTGACATTAGTTTTCCATATAGTTTCACTCCACAGGTGGGCACAGGGCTGCGCAGGGCAGGAACTGGGCCGGGAGCCTTCCACATAGGTCCCGGCAAGAACTGAACTGGGGGCACACCCCAGTTCAGCATGTGGGTCCACATGGGCCGGGGCTGGGATTCGATCTTCAGTCCCTGGGGCTTCAAAGCAAGTGCTTAACCCGCTGAGCCATCCCAGCTTTTCCGACTAAAGTATAATTGGCATACAAAACATTTCATTTATTTAATGTGAGCAATTTGATGAGTTCCGACATATGCACTTACCCATGAACCCATTAAAACAATCATGATAATAATTAGAACCATCACCTCCAAAAATTCCCTTTGCTTCTTTTGTTTTGTTTTTTGAAAGTAAGATCACTTAGCATGACATCTACCTTCTTAGTAAATATTTTAAGTGCACAACACAGCATTGTTAACTATAGGCACTGTGCTGATCTCTAAAAGTTATTCATTTTGTGTAACTGAAACATTATACCCATTGAAAACAACTCCTCATTTCACTCTATCCCAGTCCTTGGTAAACATCTTTCTATTCTCTGATTAATGACTTTGACTATTTTAAATACTTAATATAAGTAGAATCATGCAGTATTTGTCCTTTTGTGATTGAATTGTTTCACTTAGCAAAATTTCCTCAAGGTTCATGCATATTGTTGTATTATAATAGTATGTGGCAGGATTTCCTTATTTTTTAAAAATTGTTTTTAAAAATATATCTAACATATAGTATTATACTAATTTCAGGGGGTACACTGTGGTTATTCAATGTTTATAGACCTAAAGAAGTGATCACTCTGGTAAGTCCAGCAGTCATCTGACACTGTACCACATTACCACAATATTATGGACTATATTCCCTACAATGTACATTATATCCCCATGACTTATTTGTTTTATATCTGGACTTTTGAACCCCTTATTCCACTTCACCTTTTTTTTCTCTCTTTAATTTTTCAATTACAGTTGACATTCAATACTATTTTATATGAACTTCAGGTGTACAGTGGTTACACATTTATATAATATAAGAAGTAATCCCCCTGACTAGTCTAGTGTCCACCTGGCACTATACATAGTTATTACCACATTATTGACTATATTCTCTATGCTTTCCTTTCCATCCTCATGACTATTTTGTAGCTACCAATTTGTATTTATTAATCCCTTCGCTTTTTTCACTCTTCCCTTCAACCTCTCTCTCATCTATCACCCCAGTAAATCTAGTAGCCATCTGACACCATACACAGTGATAACAATATTGTTCACTATATTCCTTATGCTGTATCCTACATCCCCGTGACTACTGTGTAACAACCAATTTGTACTTCTTAAACCCTTCCCCTTCATCCTTCCCCAAACCCTAGCCTGTCTGGAAACCATCAAAATGTTCTCTGAATTCATGAGTTTGTTTGTTTTTTGTTATTTATTTTGTTCTTTAGATTCTACTTATAAGTGAAATCATATGACATTTGTCTTTCTCTAACTTACTACATCCAGCACAATATTCTCTAGGTTCAGATTTTATTTTGTTGTTATGGTTGAGTAATATCCCATTGTACATACAAGGGCTGTCCTGAAAGTATCCAGCCATATAATATGAAAAATAGAGGCATTTATGGCTGGATTTTTTCTGGACAGTTCTCGTATGTACCACCTGATCTTTATCCATTTGTCCATTCAGGGACACCCAGGTTGCCTCCACATCTCGGCCATTATAAACA
>PVKE010031503.1:0-18994 GCA_004027555.1 Craseonycteris thonglongyai
TATTTATTTATTTATTTATTTATTTTTTTAATTTATTGTTAAATTTGATGAGGTTACATTGGTTGGTAACAATTAGACAGTTTACAGATGTACAAGTCCACCTCACATCATTCATGCATCGTATTATGTGCCCATCACCCAGTATCAGCTCCCCTTCCATCACCCTATATCTAGTGCCCACTCCCACCTCCCCCCACAACTGTCCCCCCGCTCCTCCCCCCTATCCTGGTAACCACCAAACCATTGAGTGTGTCCATAATGCATAATGTTTTAAGAATTTGTTTTGGGCCTCACTCAAAGCCATCCTGGGCCACAGGTTGGATATGCCTGCTCTAAAGTAACAATAAACATTATAATATACACACAGAACAGTACTGCAGTTTTTCTTTTTATCATTATTAAGTGTCATGAACTGTACATAATTATGCTATACTTTTATATGAGAGGCAGAACAGTAGGTTTCTTTACACCAGCATCATCACCAGCATGTGAGTAATGTGTTGGGGTACAAAATGATGATAATTATTATGTCACTAGGTTATAGGAATTTTTCAGCTCTTTATAATATTATGGGACCACCCTCATACATGTATGTGGTCTGCTGTTGACCAAAAGGTCGTTATGTGGTGCATGACTATATTTTACTTTCTGCTTATAGCCTTAATGATTTTAGCTCTTTCATACCCTAAACTTCAACTGTTTTATAATCACACAGGCATTCCTATTTCTTAATGTCACAATCTCTCAGCAGTTCAGCTCTTTTTTGGCTTCACTTCTGTTGCTTTAAGGGTATGTTATATGTTTCCTCATCAACACTATCAACTGTGTTGCATTCCTGCCTGTTTCATTCTCCCAGCAGAACTACAACTCTAGGTTCATGCTGCAGATTTCCTTGAACTAATGGAGTTTGAATAAAACTCTATTCCCGCTAGCACCGTTCTACTTAAGATTCTCATCTTCTCTCTGCTGCACTATTAGAAAGGAATCATAAATAGTCTTCATGCATTTGTCCTTTACTACCATAAATCTATCCTTTTCACTCTGTTCAGAATAACCTACATAGATGTGAATCATTAAAGTCACCTGCTGAACAGCCTGTAATTACTTGCCTATAGAATGAGTAAGTCCTAGCATGGTTTTATGGCCCTGTAATGAAGATCCTCTACAATCTCACATCTTTCCACCCTCTGTCTTGTCTTTTATTCCCTGATAATAAAAAATAAATGTCCTTATCTTCTTCTTGTGCCATTTATTTTACATTTCCATTTCTTTATACAGATTTTTTTCTTTGCCTGGAATATGTATTCACCTTCTTGACTCTTGATAATTTTATTCATTCTTTGAGACTCAGTTTAGACATTATACACATTCCTCAGAGAGGCTTTTCCAGGATTTCCTGGGTTGAGTTATGTGTCTCCTTTCTTGCTATCCCAAAACCCAGTGAAAATCTTTTTATATTACCTTTAATTTTATTATCTGTGGAAGTTCCTCCCATCATACACTGAGTTCTATGAGACAAGGGCTCTGTTCTTTTCCTAAAACTCCTTAATAGCTCCTTACTGTTCTGTGGATAGATGCAGAAATTATTAAAATGACCTGTAAGGCTCTGAGTAATCCTGTTGATCTCTTTTCTTGAGTACTTTGCAGATGCTATTCTTCTATTTGGAAAGGCCTCTCCCACTCTGCCCCTCCACTTGCCTCTCCTCAAACACTGGTACACACAGTCCTTCTTCTTGCTAAATTTAACTTATTCTTCTGCTTTCACTTTAAATACTATTTCATCAGGGAAAGCTTCCCTGATCCTAAATTAGATTAACTCTCTCCTATTATATTCCCTAGATACGCCTTTTTACTATTTCTTCATAACAGTTTATAATTACATGTTTTTCTGATTTTTTGATTAATGCCTATCTTTGTCCAGGAGGATTTAACTCTCTTTTGGCAAGGACTGTGTTGACCTTGCTTTCCCTTTTACTTCTCAATGCTTTACACGATGCCTGACACTGAAAACACAATAAATAAACAGGTTGAATAAGTTCACAAATAGCTAACTTCCTTTTAGGATGATGCCAGTGCTTGCCTCAATACTTTATGTATAACAGACTTTAAACTGTGCTTTTTTATTGTTAAATTTATTGGGGTGACATTAGTTAGTAAAAATTACATAGGTTCTAGATGTACAGTTCTGCATTACAGAGTCAGTTCTTTTTCCATCACTGTATATTTGACTCCTCCTTCCTCTCCCACCCCTTCGCCCTTTACCCTCAGGTAACAACTAAACTGTGGACTGTGTCCATTAGTTGTTATTTATTTGTTGCTTTCAGTTTTATATTCCACATATGAGTGAGGTCATATGGTTCTTGTTTTATTCTGTCTGGCTTATTTCACTTAGCATGATGATCTCAAGTTCTATCCATGTTGACATAAGTGGCTGTATTTCATCTTTTCTTGTGGGTGAGTAATATTTCATTGTGTAAATGTACTATAATACAACTTCCGTATTCAGTCATCTATCAGAGTACACTTTGGTGGTTTCCATGACTTGGCCACTGTGAACAGTGCTGTGATGCACATTGGGGTATACATACCTTTGCGGATTAAGGTTTTAAGATTTTGGGGGTAGATACCCAGAAGAGGGATTGCTGGGTCATATGGTAACTCTATTCTTAATTTTTTGTGGAACCTCCATATCCAGTATTTGAGGCCTGTCAATTAGATAGATTAGGCTTATAGTTCTACAAATTTATGAAGTTACCCCTCTTTCTCTTGCTCATCAGGGACTTCTCTGTGAAATCTTGATGGAGCCCTGACCTATCATATCTGGGTGAATCAACTCTGCCCAGATGGGTCCTCTTTCTGTGCTAAACGTGTCTCTGTCATCTCACTTGAGTATATTAGGTTATTTGTTTACATCTCTATTTTCTGTGCTGGTATGTGGGCTCTTTGGGGAAACATGTTTGTCATTTTAATCTTTTTATTGTCAGAATCTGCTATGGTGTCTGTTACAAATAGGTTTTTGTTCAATGAATAGATGACTGAATTACTGAGTATCTCAGAATCACTAAATGCTTTTTATAATGGAACTTATAAATAATGACTTAATCTAGAATTACTGCATCTGAAAAAGTCTTTTTCTTATAATAAGTAAACCTAACAGTTAATATATTTGCTGAATGTTCTTTCTACTTAACATATTTTATGCATTCTATTCATTTATTATGTATCACCTTCAGTGTGCTGTCTTCTCTTGTGGGAAACTGTTACTGACTTTGAATAAAACCCCAAGTCCAAAATTGAATATTAAGACAATTTAATATAATTAAGGGAGTGTAATCTAATTACATTATCAGAATAAGAAGAATTGTTCTTAGATTTTCATGTAGCAACTCCCTTTGAACTCTTCAAATACTTATATGGATGGACATTTTTTTCACTTTTGTGATCTAATTCTTGAAGTGTTTATTCTAATCAAAATCTTCCTTCACATATAATAATACCATCAAATATAATGGAAATAACAGCTACAAACAGTTATATAATACCTTCCTTCAAAAATTTCATTAATAGTCTAAAGGTATTTCATTTATTTTATAGTGTGTGTGAACAACTGCATTTGTGTACATTATCTGTATTTTTTTCTCAGTTGAATTTATGACTGTCTGCCAATGGGTCTGTAATTTTTTTGTTGTTATCAAAATAGACTTGGTTTAATATACTATATAATGTGCTACTGTACTATGTACTGTGTGATGTTATGGGACACATAATACAGATAGTATTTTTCATTTTAGGACAGGTTTTAGAGCATCCTAAAAGCTCCTGAAAGCAGCCACACAATGAATCTTTTGACACTGACACCCTTTGGAGGAGGGTGTTCTTAGAAGAAAAAAGTTAGTGATTATGAATCCCAGCTCTCAGGACTAGATCTTGTTATCTTTTCAACAAATAGGTACAAAGGTTCTAATCAGATCCCAATTCTGAGACCTCTTTGATTTAGCTAGGTAGCCTGTTACACATTCCATTACCACAATGATTTGCTTTCATTCAAGCTATTTATTGATAAGGAATTTGAAAAATACATCCTTTAAAAGAGACATTCAAAATACTTTGACTTTCTATTTTTAATTTTTAATATAAATGTCAGCTAAGCAACTCAGTACAGTCTGATAAACAAGTGGGATTCTAATAAATGAGAAAAATCTATCAGTTGTCAGAATAGTAGCACACAAATGAGAATGTACTAAGAGGGCACTGATTGAATAATATATGACACCCTATAAGCCTGAGAGCAAAAAGCTCTTTCAGACTGAGGTGTTAATTCTCACTTCTTATGGTATATGCATGTAAAGGACATCATTTAACATGAACTAAGAATGTTAAAGCACTGCATTAATAATTAATAATAATAATAATAAATAATAATAGTAATAAATAGTGAAAACCCATCAAAGTGAAAAGGGTAAAAATAATATGTCTCAATAGTTACTTACTTCTGTGGAACCAGTTGTAGAGGCTGACTCATAATTATAGAAGAAAAATGTTAGCAAACAAAACTAAAAACCAAAAACTTAGCTTTATTACTTTCACAACAAGATTAGGTTTAATTCAAACAAACCAAAAAATTTAAAGAGAGAACTAAAAACATTGCTTGTGGAGCTATTTCCCATGCTCTGCTGGATCACATTTGTATCTACTCGGACCTGTCACATTATATCCTAATGTAATGACACCTTTGATAACACGGACAAACACAAACAGAAATCAAGCAGGGACAGCAAATGGGCTGATTTACAGAGCACTCTGCAGCCCCAGAATTAACCTTGCATGTGAATTTTTGCTCCATCTAGGCTAAATACCATTCCTAAAAGCGATCTCATCTGAACCTGTAATGTACTTAATATGCTCTGTATTTCAGTGACCGTGGCAGAATGAAGGCTGAACATTCCTCAATGTCAAAGTGTATTTTTCAGCCCCATGTCAGAGTCCTTTAGCACTGCAACATTTGTAATTTCTGAAAAATTGCCATAAAACTTAGAGGTTGTTGACCTAAACTAAACTCCCTATAGCTAGCAATGTCATTCTCTCTCTTGTTTTACTTTCCAGGTTGATAAAAATCAATACTTTCTCTCATAGAATTCTGACTTTCCAAGCAGCATTCAGGTACTTGTGAAATGTGTGGAGCAGACAGAGAGATGGGAGCTGTTATTATATTTTTCAGAACTATTTCCTTTACTCATCCAAACAGGGGATAAAGCTAGAAATGTTATAGGAAGCAATTATTTTGATATTAATCAATTCTGGATTTATTTTTTAATGGAGTTAGTATAATTTTTGAAAAGAGTTCATTGTGCCATTAACATCAACCTTCAGACTACTGTTAAAACAAAATCCTTGAGCTTATTGCCCATTCACTTTCATTCTGTTTGGTTTTAATTATTGCTCAGTGTGTCTTTTAAAAAATGAAGTTTATAACTATTGTATACTTGAAAGAAAAAGAAAATATAAGAGCGTAGGGCTATGGACTCCCATTTGGTTCTACTCTGCATCTCCCCCCAAAATAAAGAGAAATGGATTCTATGGGACTCATTCCATTTCATTTCTTCTGGAAGAAGATCTTCATGGTGTGTATCCTCTTAAAAGTAATGTAACTGGACATACTGAAAACGGTTTTATTTCCTATTATCTGGGCTGGCAAAAGATAATCCAATCTCTTTCATATAAATCCACTTATGTGCCATACTCTAAGGTTCCAGGGGTCTCCAAACTACGGCCCGTGGGCCGGATGCAGCCCGCGAGGCCCTCTCATCCAGCCTGTGGAGACCTTTATCTGAATAAAATAATATTAAATAAATAATTAAAAACAACATCTATGTTTTGATTCTTTTTTATTTGGACCTCGAGTGTGTAGTCAGCCCCCAAACTGCAGTTTGATAGTTAATGCGGCCCCAAAATAGTTAATGGGCAGAAAAGTTTGGAGACCCCTGAGTCTAAGCCAAGAGCGGGTAAATTGTTTCTGTAAGGGGCCAGAGACTAAATATTTTAGGCTTTGTAAGTCCTATGTCCTATGTTGCAACTGCTCAACTTTTGCCATGATAATGTAAAAGCAGCCAAAAATAACATGTAAATGAATGAATATGACTGTACTCTTAATAAAACTTTATTTACACAATCAGGTATTGGGTTAGTTTGGACCCTAGGCCATAGTGTGCCAAGCTTTGCTCAAAGTTAATGATTCTCAATCTTTAGTTCACATTGGAATCATCTAAGAGCTTGGCCCAGACCTATATTGGGACCCTAACACTTATCTAGTGAATAGAATGAATGCTTTCTGAATCCATATACATAGTATATATGAAAGCTGAATTTGCATATTTAATAAATATAATAAGTCAGGTGATTTTGATGAGCCTCAAAGTGTACACTATTGCTTCAGAACATATTATTCTTTAGAATTTTATTCCAGGCTTCCTGGATAGGGAACTCAATTGTCCTCATTTCCCCTTATACTTAGAAAATATTCTTATAGATTTACACCAGTCTATTTCCTTGATACTTATCTAGATACAGAGGATTATGGGTATCATAGTGATAAAAATTTTTCTGCAAAAATTGTATGTCAAGATACAACTGTCATAATGAAGAAATTTATATAAGTGGTAGTTGAAAAAAAACCTTGCCAAGTCTATAATCCTGCTGCCTATCCACTCTATAGCAGTAGTGGTGCTCTGGAGGTTAGGGTATCTAAACTGAATAACAAAATAATGCTCAAATTTTATTAACTATATATTGTGAGCCTAAAGCCACTCAATTCTTTATATCTATTCAATTATTTAATTATTACATTAACCTTCTGATATTGGTATTATTACTACCTTTGCTATCCTGCTGTGTGTGTAAGGAAAACCATGAAGATTGAAGAGATTTAGGAATTTATTCTAGTCCCACTACGAAGTTCTTGCCTCCCATGTGGGAGGTCCCCAGTTTGGTTCCCACCCCCAGTGGTTCCACATCCACCTGTGTGGAACAAACTCATATCACAACTACTGATGTACAACTATAGAGACTGCTCTGGGTCCTCCCACTTCTCTCTCTCTCTCTCTCTCTCTCTCTCTCTCTCTCTCTCAATCTCTGACCTTCTATCAAACAATAAAATAAATCATAAGAAAAAAGACATCTGGTAAGAACAAAGGGAGGCTAAGGAGGTGTTTGAATTTCTGGCAACTTCCATATATCATAATGTCCTGAAGTAGAATTTCTTATAAAAGTCATATTAAAAAAATTCAAATAGAGGAGAATCAACCACAGAATCTAAAATGAGGAAAAAATAGATTAAAAAATTGCCATTAAACATATTTAGAATGTTTACACTTAAGGTACTAGAAAAAAACATCAGGGATATTAGTTCTACAGTGGCTGTGGTTTAATTGGGTTCATTTACTAAAAATAATATGAATAGAGATTTCTAAATAAACCAATGTGTGGTTCTTGACAATCCAGGGCACTACCTGTGTAAAAAGGTAGTTAATCAATCTGTTCTGCACCAGTGTATACTTGAAAGGCTATTAAAGTACAGAGGCCTATAAAATTGTGGTGCTCAGAAAGGCAAGTGGAAAGCAAGTCTAGCATTTATGCAACAAAAGACAACACAATAAACCTAGAAGGATGCCTAAACTTTGGGGCCTAATTCTAAGAAGTGTTTGGTATAAGAACAGAGCTCCACAAGTGTATGTCGCACATTTATCTTCTTCCCTGTTATATTGCCACCGTGCCTAGTGTCACGGTAGGCATTCAGTAAATACGTATTGAATGACTGGTGGAGGCCAGGTTACTACTAGGATGGTATTTATACCAGATCGGGAAAAAAACAAATTATGGGCTTTTTAATACTGTGTAATAAAATTTAACATTTAAAAAGACATCACTGAAATACATTCCCATCCACGTATTGGGATTAAATGCCCATTTACCTCTAGATTTTCAGGGTAAACCCTAGCACCTAAGGAATTTACTTCACGCAACTCAGCAATTCAGAATCTTCTACGGAAGGTAATTTGTAGTCAGTTAGAGAAGACATTTTCCCACTGGTATTTTGTCTCATATTTCTAAGAAAATCTTAGAAACCAAGGAAGTCCAAAACACAATACTTTATTTATGTGATTATGTTATGATTGGCTTTTATCATTTTATATATACATTAGATATTTTATTTTTAGTTGATAAATTAATTTTAGACTATCAAAACTGTAAGAAAGGCATGATTTATGGAGTAGAGAAAATAATATAGAATAAGGCTATAATCCTTTGCCAAAGCATGGCATGTAGAAAGTTTTTATTTTAATGCAGATGTTATAATTATCAACCAAAAAAATCTAGGTTTCCTTAAGCAGACAAAGGAATTACCTTAACATTTTAGACCTTGTTTGTTTGTTTGTTTGTTTTTCTATGAAGCTGAAGATAATAGAAGTTAGCAAACTGATCTATTTCTTAATGCTCTTTCTTCATTCTGAATTGAGGCTCATTAAATAGAGATAACAAGAGTACATTTCCTCTTCATATAGCGTGTCTCACCACAGACCCTTTTATTTCCTTTATTTCCCTGATGCAACTTCCAAGACTTCCCAAAGGGAAGACCCTGGGAAAAACTACGACACTCATTATATGCACATGAATATAACCGGTGAGTTCATTTTTTCATATGTATTAGTGCATGCCTTTGTGTGTATATATTCTATTGTAAACTATAATGAAACAATCTCCAGAATGGAGTGCAAATACTTGTATATATTTGTTTCTTTCTTTTCTTTCTTTCTTTCCTTCCTTCCTTCTTTCTTTCTTTCTTTTTTTTTGATAGAAGACTATATGCTCCACTTTAACTCCCCATTTTTTCACTTAACAATATATCACAAAGATCACCCATAGTAGTATACAGAGATAGTTGCACAGCATTACATAAAGTGAATGCACATATATAATAGTTTATACATTTTGGGTTTACAAATGGTGTCCTCATAATGTCTTGAACATACTATATATATATATATATATATATATATATATATATATATATATATATTTCACATTGTTGCCAGTTTGTGTTTTAAATAAATCCATGAAAGTAGATTTGCAAACTCAAATGGTGAAACATATATATTCATTTTGCTAGGTATTGTCAAGCCAGCTAGGTCTGAGTTTGCTTTCCCACAGATAACTGAAAGAATACACTGCCAAACTTTCCATTTTGCCAAACTGGTAGTAGATAAATGAGTATTTCAATGTCATTTTTGTTTGAAATTCTCTTATTATGAGAAGACTGAATATTGTTTCTTGAGGTTAAGGTCCATTTTTATTTCCTTTTCTGTGAACAATTTCTATAATGTTAGTCTTTTCCTTTTTTGTTTTTATAACTTTATATATGAGGAATATCAATGCTTTGTGATATAAGTTGTCATTACTTCCCAGTATTTTATTATTCCTTTTTCTTTGCTTATGTATATTCTGTCATACAAATTTTTCTTTTAAAATTTTATGTATATAAAATTAATATTTCCTCTTCTTGATTTTTGATTTTGTATCATAATATTAAAACTTTTTCCACTCTCAAATTAAAAAGAAGTCACATATGTTTTAATTTACTACTGTTCACTTTTTTACATTCAATTCTCTGGTGCAATTGGAACTTATAAATTGTAATTAATCCAATTGTACTCACTTTTTCTTACAAGGTTCTCTAATTATGTCAATACTATCTACTAAAAAGGGTAATTTTCTCCAGATATTTGAGATGCTGCTATTATTGTACTCTAAATTTTATACACAAACTATTTCTGGATTTTTTTTTTATTTTGATCTATATATCTCTCTCTTTATTTCCAAATTGATACCATATCCTTTTATTTATGTATTTATTTATTTATTGAGTCACAGAAGCTTTATAGTATATGTCAATATTTAGCTGGACTATTCCCCTATTATTGAGGAGATTTCTTTCAGTTTTGTTCTTTTCTTGGCTATTTTTTCTTGTTTATTTTAGAAATTAATTTTATAATTAGTTTAGTTCCAAAAGTAAGAGGTAGACAACCAAACAGATATATTAGATTTTTATTAGCTTATAAACTAGCACAGGAAAAACAATATCTTTATGATATTTAATCTTCCTATACATGTACATCATATGTTTATTTTTTTTTATTTATTAAGGTCTATGTATAATTTTTGAAGAATGTGGTAAGGTTTTATAAATATATGTTTTGGACATTTCTTTTTAACTTTATGACTATGTATTTTATGTTTACTATTTTAACTGGCATCATACTTCCTGTAATATCTTCTAATTGGCTTTTGTTTGTGTATGCATGCTGTTGATTTTTGAATGTGAACTTATTAACTATATACACATAAATATAGATAGAAGATAGGAGGGAGATAGATAGATATGTCCATCATCTACAAGTATAGATAATTCTGTTTTGTTTTCAATTCTATACTTCTATTTCTTTTTTCTTTTTTCTTTTTGTTTTTTTCTCATTGCATTGACTAACATTTCAGAACTATTTCAAGTAACAGTGGAGATAGTGGGCATTCTTTTTCTTTCTTTCTGTCATTAGTGAGAAAGCTGGTATTATTTCTCTGTTAAGTAAGATATGGTTTATTACACTATGGTGGTGAACATAAATTTCTATTATAAAATTTTTTAGCATTAATGAGTGTTGTATTTTGCAAAACATGGCTTTCTACATAAATACACTGTCCTTTTCTACAAAGATATTCTTTCATAAGCTTCCAGAATGTATTTTCTCTTCCTCCAACCTGGTTTTACTTTCTTTACAGTCCTAAAATATTTGTTCTTCAAAATATGAATAGCTCCAGACTTATTCCTCTATCATCTTATTTAGCCTGCCCTCATTCTTTAAGTAATGTTATCCAGGCTACTGACTTTACATAGTATCTATACAGAGATAACTGCCAATTTTCTATCTGGCATACTTAGATGAATACATCCTCTGCTTGCGCTTCCTCCCTTGATATCTAACAGGTGTCGTAAACTGGACTAAATTTTTTTGTCTCCACCTTAAAACTGCTTCTCTTCCAGGTATCCTCTTCTCAGTTATTTTTAACAAACATTTTGATGAAGCATACTATGTACCCAAATTATTCCAAATTATTTATAAATATTAGTTTATTTAACATCCATAATCGTCCTGTGAAATAGATGCCATTATATGCTCACTTTATCAATGGGGAACCTGAGGCATGAAAAACTTTAAATACTTTAAATACTTGCCTAGTATTTCACAGTTAGTAGATGTGGAAGCTCTATGGTTAAATCTGGGCAGTTTGAATGCACAGTGTATCCTTTTTACTACCACATAATGAATTATTCTGCTTGCCCAGACCAATGAACTTTAAGTTATTTTTAATTTTCCTATTTTTTTAAAACTCCACAAATAATATAGTAACAAATCCTAATGACTAGTTTCATGAAGATATATCCAGAATCTGAACACTCTTCATCTTATCCATTCTAAACACCTTGATTTAAGCCATTATAATTTCTTATCTTTATTATTGAAATAATCTCAAAACTATTTTTATGACTCTCATACTTTTTGTCTCTACAGTGTATTCTCCACATGGTCTCTATTGTTTCATTTAAAGCACATCAGATTTCATCTGTCCTCTGCTCAAAACTCTTCATTGCCTTCCTAAATCTCTTTGTAGAAATCCAACTATTCTACAATGATTCTTCTACAAGAATGAATGAATCTTCTACAAGACCAAGCCTCATTAAACTTATCATTTGCTCTACATCAGTCACACTGGCATTCTGTATATTTTTTTCTGTTTTTAATGTAAAAATTTTAGCATACAAAATTTATTTTACATGGTTGCATGTACGTGTTTATAAAATATGAGGGCTGTCTAGAAAGTATCCAGCCATGCAATATAAAAAATAGAGGCATCATGGCTGGATTTTTTATGGACAGCCCTTCATATATCAAATATATTTGAGTGCTGGCCTCTGACAAGAACTGGGGAGGGAAAAGAGCGCACTCATTAGGGTTGAAGGGAAAAAGAAAACAAATGACATTGTAAAGAAATAACAAACAGAGAGGCTGTGCATGGGTCAATGAAAGTATGCTGTGCCACACCAGCATCTTTTTTGGTGTCTTAAATACACCAAGCATACTCTTAACTTGGAACTTTTGCAATTGCTGTTAAATCTGCCTGTTACATTTTTGTTTTTTGATTTTTGTTTTTAGATATCTGCACTTTGCTCTCAATTTCTTTATTTTTCTTTCAATTCTATACTCATATGTTACCTTCTGAAAGATCTTTCTTAAGTGTCTTTTATGAAATAGGAAATATACTCACTACTGTCACCTATGTTTATATAGCATTTATCATCTGAAACATTATACATGCGTATTTGTTTTGTTATTTTTTTTAATCTTCCATAGTCCAATTAAAGACTTAAGACTTAAAGTTTTTTTCAATGTTTTACCTCTACTACCTGAAATATTATTAATACTTGTCATAAAATAACTGCCCTGTGATTATTAGCTGGACACTTCTTTTATATAAATAATTCACATGGTTTCCTTAACTTAATATATAATAGCTCTTCTTATGGAGCATTCAATGATGCTGATATTTTAGGGAGTATCATTTAGAAAACTGAGTTATATATTAGACAATGGTATTTTATTTAAACTTGATGGGAAGCTCACCAATTTTCTATTTTGCTTTGACTGTTGACTAGCTAAATGATGATATTGAATTAAGCCAGTTTTCTCCTGCCTCTGTTTACTTGTGTCCAATCTGCATCTAGAATATGTTTCTTTTTTAAAATTTATTTCTTTATTGTTTTTGACAGAGAGAGAGAGAGAGAGAGAGAGAGAGAGAGAGAGAGAGAGAGAGAGAGAGAGATACAGAGACAGAGAGAGAACTGAGCTGGGGGAACTCCCCAGTTCAGCACATGGGTCCGCACGGGCCAGGGCCAGGACTCAATCCTCGGTCCCCGGCGCTGCAAAGTGAGCTCTTAACCCACTGAGCCATCCTGGCTTCCCCTAGAATATGTTTCTTTATTTTATCGCAATTCATCCAGACCTTGTGTGTTATACAGAATAAATATGTCTCAAAGATTGGTCTCCTTTTTTTTCCTCTAAACTTTTAACATATTCAACAAAATTGGGTAGTAGATTTCAACGTTTAAAACAACTCATAGATTAATTTGAGGCTAAAAAGGATTAATGTACTGAGATGGGTTAGGTGCCTTTGTTAAGGCTCAGATAGAGTCTGATAAGTCATTTTTTTCCTAGGTCCAGAAAAGGTAACTGACACACATTTTTCATCTTTAACATAGAAGGTACATTCCTTGAAAGAAAATAATTTATTATTTTTTAAATCTACATATTATCTAACATAGAACATTGTTTTTATATTGCACATAATAGATACTGTATATACAGGGGGTGCCAAAAAGGTACACACATTTTAAGAGATATTACCTATGTAATAATATTACTTTTTGAAGTTGAATTGAACTACAGTAACAATGTCTAGTATGACGTTCACACAAAAGATTGCTTTAATCAAATGAATGATAGTATCACCACATGACAGGTAAGACAGTCAAAGAGGAAGTGGTGGAAACACAGTTATTGTTCAAGGAGTACAAGACCATTTTGAAGTGGTATTTGAAATTTGAAATTGATGTGAAAGTACAATGACAATGGAGGCGTGAGTATGCCACAGAACCTCCAACACTCCTAACAATTGCTTGAATTCATGGTTAGTTTGAGACACATGGTAAATTGAAATGGTGAGCACAGTGATACAAGTGAACACTTTGGATCAAGGTTGTTGAAGCAATACTTCACCAAAATCAGATGTGTCTGGATGCTAATGATAACCACTTTGAGCAAGTCTTGTAATTGTAGAAGTTAAACATGACTTGTATTCATCTTTTGTTATTGGTATATGTTGAATGTTACAATTTTAACACATTTTTTTTTTCTTTCTTATACATTTCTGGTACCTTCTGTATATATTTGTTGTTTGAATGAATTATTCTGTGACTGATAAAGAAACACTTATTTGTATACAGAGCATGAATCTCATACCTGTTTCCTAGGCAACTTTTCCTTTTATGAGAGGAAAAGATCATTAATTCCTAATATATTGCTAGATAAATCTTTCTGTGGCACCCACATGTCACCTGTTTATAGATAATATAATAGAGTTCTGGAAGTTATCATATGAGAAAAAAGCACTTCTTTTAGTTGTATGCCCTTCTTGTGCAAAATAAAAATAATTTAGATTTTTGAGGGGTTAACAGGTACTGTAACACTCCTCAAAATCAATTATAAAACCCTACTAAAGATATTAGATTAGTGTGATTTCTTGTTGAACTAAAGGGAAGTCACTTGTCATTTTTTCTAACTGATAGAAATTGTACTGTCAACAGGAATGAGAAGAAATATAGGTAAAGAATTCATAGTGCTTAATTTTTAAAAGAAAAATTTCAGTGGGCTGTCTTATTCTCAAAACAAAATTCTAATGTACCAAAGAATGAAGATACTTTTTCATATGTTTATAATATTTCCAATGTTCTTGGCCTATAGGATAATGATTTCACATGCAAGTTAAAAACACTTAATTTCAAACCATTTACCAAACTTCAACATGAAACTCAATTTTTTTTCGTGTGTTTATGTGAATAATTGTTTCTTCTCTGAGTTCTTAGTCTAACTGTTGTTTTGATGGTTTTTAACAAATTCCATTACCAAATGGTAGCCGTATTACAGACCTTGTTTATACTATTCCTATGGATTTAATTGTCCTTACCTCTAAAAGAACACAAATTAAGCACAGTAGCCAATAAATGCCAGAAACATTTGATTAGTAATTATATTTTCATCTCTTCTCCTTTCTATTGAAATACAGTACCCTAGTTCATCAAATCTGTCAGCCAAGACACTAGGAATATAATCTAGAAGCTGTCATCACTAAATAAGAAACTTTGTGAGTGTGGTGGTATTTGGCAGGCAGCATGATAATACAGGCCTGATTCTGTGGAGCTATGAAGTATGAGGAATTAGATTTTAGCCATATTTGGTAGCACTGGATTCTAATTCTAGCTTTAATATTTATTACATGACTTCTCCAAGTCTCACTTCCTTCATCTATAAAATGGAGAGAAAAGTAGTGAGCTTACAGAATTATTTCTTAAAAGAATGTTTAGCATATAAGAAGGAAATCTATATACAGAGATAAGCTAGTGTTTTTTTATTTTTATTTAATGTTGCCACTTTTGTATCAAATCATTAGTACATCCTTTATGTTTTCCTCCAGTACTGTGATATACAGAATTAAACATAGAGAATACTACATTTAAGGCATGCCAGGAATGCCTTAATGATAGCTAACTAAACTATAATTATATTTTTGTTGTTTTCTAATTAATTCTCTACATATACCTCTAAAATATTCTTTTACATCTGCAAATCAGACTATGTTAAACCAACTTGCTCAAAATTATTAAACGTTTTTCATTTATTCACACTTAAAAAAGAAATTAATCATATATCTTCACTGAAAATCTAACTATAATCAAATTTCTATTTCTTCCTCATTTTAATGTAATACTCCAGCAACATTGTCTCATAATAAGCTCTTTCTACTTCAAAAGGAACTCTCTGTGACATACCAGGAAAACTTAAATTCTACATTTACACTTTTAATCCCTGAAGCCATTAATATTGTGTTTTGTAGCACATGTGTGAGTGCATGAACTGTGACTCCAAGACCCTTTGGTGGATGATCACAGAAATATATGAGGGTTGCCTAATTTGTAAATCTAGGGCCAAGTTTATGGAGTTAGTAGAACCAAACTTGCTGCACTAATCATATTTAAGGAAGCATACCTTGAGTGCAGCTCACCATAAATGCCTGTAGGCATGGGCCTGTCTTTCATGATTATATACTTAGCATAATGCCTGGCACATGTGAACACACAGATATTTTAGAGAGTAAATAAATACTTTGTCTTACTTGCAACATGAAATAGCCTAATCCAAAGCATTTTTTAAACAAAAATTTTATTTATTAGAAAAAATATTGAGTTCAAGCTTTCAAGTTTTCTAATGTTTCATATAATTGAACTGTGAAAAGATGCTTAGCTAATTTTTTAAGGTTAGGTGTATTTAACTAAACAAAATGAAAAAGAAACTACTGTGTACACTACCTATAGTAATAAAAACATTTTATATCAAGAAAGTATTTAATTAGAGTGAAATCTAGTGCATAGACTCAATCATACCTTGCTGTAGAATAAGAACTATAAGGCCCATCATCTCTAAGATGGTCTTTCCAGTTTTCAATATAACATTGACTTGAGACACCAGCAATCTGGAAATGTGGTTTCAAAATAATTTCTCTATTTAGTATAGTAAACTTTGGATTCCCAGTGGGTCAAATAGTAGACCTCTTTTAGTTTTTGTTTTCTCCCCTAGTATCAAGGTTGTGTGTGTGTGTGTGCATGCATGTACGCACATGTGCACATTCACCTATTACATTTATTTCAGGAATATTTCGGTACCCTGCTCATATTTATGTTTATTTCTTCAGAGTGTCCCAAATATTGCAAGGGTTAGGTGACTTTATCATGGTGATCATTGGTTTATTAATTTTTAGGTACTATAGGATTAAATTGGGTTGGAATTAACCCATTGACATGTTGAAAACAATACTCAGTTGAAGCCTGCTCTATTTCACAGTTCTCTAACAGTGTATGGTGATTCCAGTTCTTAAACCGTGGTGGGGGTAAACATTCTATGCCTTCAGATGCCATGGGTATTTTCTCCTATGACACCAAAAGTCATGATCATTTTTGTTGACAGAGGCATCGACAACAGTAGCAGAAACATGCAAGGCTTCTTAGGATCTCAAGTAAGAAATCTGGTTTTGAGCGTATGCACCTCTTCCTCTACATGAACAACTACTTGATAGGCTCATATATTGCACAGCGAATCAGTCTATCTCCCAAGAACTCCAGAGAATGGAGACGAATGCCTGATTGAAACAAGTAACCAGTGGTCACAAGATGAAAGTCATTTTCTTGAGCATAGCATTAGTCATGGCTCATGCTGGAATCAAAACATATGACCTAATATAAGACATAAGGACTTTGTAAAAGCACCAAAGCACAGCTCAAAGCCCAAGTATACCAGCAGGCAGCAGCAACACTTGAAATGCTTACTCATCAGCAGGCAGAAGAGCTAGATATCAAGTCAAAAGGAAGAGAAGGAAATCCTACATGTGATGGAAGGCACTTCTGACCACCGTGCTCACAGCACCTGTTGATTTGTTTTTGCCCCACGAAGGGTGGGGTTAACTATCTTTATCTCAAATTGGTTCAGATGTCAAAACAGATAATGCCACATTTGCACCACGAGGATATAAAAACGTGTATTTCTCACAAAATGGGGCATTCAGTGTGTACAAGCAGGGTAGGTATCAAAGCTTGTCTGGAATACCCTGAGTGAAGTGAGAAGTGATGACTCTCATTTGTATGTGCAGGGGTGGGGATAAAATTTTGTTTGTTTGTTCTGTTTTTTGCTTGTTTATCTGTTTTTAATATGTGGATCAGGGTTTGCATGGTTTGATCTTACCTATGGGTGTTATGGGAGAGAACATAGACATCCTTATGTGGGGCAGTAGTGGATTAAAGAGGTGTGGGTCCTAAAAGCTGTCAGGGGTCAAACATCATAAATGAAGTCAGACTTTTTAGTACACAAGTTAATCACATTATGAAACCTTTGATTTTTAATGTTTTTCTTGTTACCCATCAATGATTTTCTCCTTTTCTTTCTGCTTCTCCACACTCAGATGACATCTGATAAGATCCAAAATGTGCTTCTCTCTGTTTCTCTCCATATTACATATAAGAATTAAAGCAGTTTCCCAAGTCTTACTTACTATTACTTGTTCAGTGTTTTTCTTCATCACTCAGTTATAAACTCTCAGAGGATAGAATTAGCATTTATTTCTTGCACCATTGGTATATAGTAGGCACCTGAAAAGATCAGGTAAATTTGTTATGGGTACAGCACCTGTTAGTTACCCATGGAAAAATTGTGAAGTGAGTTTGTTCCAAAGAGAAAAGACTGCTATCTTAAAAATTAATAAATCTCAATGCAAAAATAAGTCAAAACGCACGTGTTTGCTCCTTATATCCTATATTGTCTTTGACAAGAAATATAACATCTTTGAACCTCGTTTTCCTAATCTGAAAAATTAGAAAGTCTTTTTCCTGAAAATCAGTGAGTGGTATATTTTTTTCCTGAGGTTTTGCATGTAAAGGGAAACAAATAACAAATTACTGATTAAATATGAAAAGGAATTTGTAATTCTTTTAACTGAGTAGTCTTATCCTATTTATTAATAAGAATAAAACCTGAAGGTTTAAGCTCAAAAATTGGATGTACCATTTTAAGAGGGGAATAGAATATTACACCACCTAAACTGAGTTTTGTCCACATAAATTGGAGGTCTTCTGTGCCCTCTTTAATGTTGCTTCAGAATCATTGCTTATGCACATCAACAAACATCACAGAATAATTACAGAGAGAAAAAATCATTATAATGTCAGCCCTTCCTATTACTGAATTGTAACTACTCAATATGGAACTGCCTAAAGCAATTGGTGAATGCTATGTATCCAACTATATCTCCTTTGGAGACCACAGAACCATTCTACTGTAGCCTGCAGGTTCTACAAAAGGCCCTTTCCTCAATTAGGATTTAATCACCTTGGAGAGCAGCTGAGAATTTCAATGATTATTTTTTCCAAGGTCCCATCAATCTTGTCTATTGAAGTAATTTATTTTTTTCTTGCTCAACATGAATACTAAATCTTTTTCATAGAGAAAAATGATGGGGGAAGTAAAGTGGAAGAAACTCATTTTTGCAGGATATTTAAATGAAACACCTA
>PVKE010031504.1:0-18995 GCA_004027555.1 Craseonycteris thonglongyai
AAAAAAAGTGAAGAATCTAGTCATGAGTAGAAATTCATCAGGTGGAAAAGACAGGGAGCAGAATTATATTTAGAGAAAACTACATGTATGAAGGCTCAGGGAAGATAGCAAGAGAGAGAGATAAATATCTATTCTCAGTCTTTAGTACAATGGCTATCTTATTGAAGTCACCCAAATATACACTTTTTTTAATGGAAGTTCTTTTTTGTCCCTAATATTTATGGCTTGATCAAAATGGATATATGCACAGGGAATATACGTGCCCATATAGTTCACCTCTTTCATCTCTGTGGGCCAGCAAAATGGCCTAACTTCACATTGCTTTTAAGTGGAAACCTGCTATGATGTGCACGCTCCTTTTTATTTGATGAAATAATCTGAGTCATCTCGTTCAGTATCTTTCCAACACTCCTGCCTCTATAACCTCCCAGCCGCCATCTCACCTCTTGTCCCTTCCAGATCTGGCTGCCTTTCTGACATCCCCTTCCACGTCTGCTCCACTGAAACAGAAAGACATAAAGCCAGTTCCAGCAGAAAGCACAAATACGGAACTAGACAACATTTCCAGCAAACATATTGTGTGCTGCATGACCTGGGACTTGAGAGAGCATCTATCCAATCAGGCTTTTTGTTCAGTTAAAATTTACTGAAGCCAGAGAGACAAGATTTGGTGACATTGGGCATGCCATAGGAATGGGGAAAATTCTTTGCTAAACAGAAGCCTTCATTGGGTGGTCGTCATTCATATATACATACCTATATTATTAATATATTAACAGATATATTTAGTATCATTAATAATATTTCAATGTTGATCAGCTGAAACTTATCAGGAGCAACTATGAACTTATATTAACACTAGTAGGTACTACTTAATCAGTAGCTTACTGGACACCTGCACCTCACTAAGTTTTAAGAGAGAACCTGCTTCCCATGCAGAGGTGTCTCTATTAAAGTAACCCTCCTGGCGTCTTGCAAGAACTTGGATTTGAAGGCTCTCTCATAGATAAGTGCATCATGGGCCCTGTTAGGTAGCAGACATGGATCTGTGTTTCTCAGTTATTTAGAGGCGATATATTGCAAGTTAGTAAATACCAGGAACTCCCTCTGTACCTTCCTCTCCACCCAGTAGTTCTGTGGGGCAGTGATTGTAGACCATGTTCTGCTTTGCCTGAGGCCCTTGCCTGCCCTCCGGATGCTACCCCAGGGCCTGGGCAGGAATGAGAAGGATGAAATTGGGCTTCACAATTCCACTTAGCCTCTCATTAAACTAAAACACGTTGTTCCAATCCTTGAAATGTAATATTTTCTTTTAAACTGACTGATTCTTTGACCTTTCTCCCTAGAGTCAGAAGTAAGGCCGATCTTGTTAGAGTATATATATATATTAGTTCTATATATAGTCATAATGTAACATCAATTATATATAAAATACATCTTATACATTATATAAACATAATATATACACACATACATCTTAAAGTTATAATGCAAATCAAATTGTATGTGTGTACATGTGCTATATATTATATATTGATTATATCATGAATATGACTTTGAATATGAAGTTATGATTACAATTTATGAAAACAAATTGTGGAAATTATAAGGTATAATGATAAGTTTAAGAATATATATGTGTGTATATATATATATTCACACACACACATACACATATATATATATATATATATATTTTAATGACTACAAGTTTATTTATTTATTTATTTATTTATTTTTGACAGAGAGAGAGAAAGAGAGAGATACAGAAAACTGAACTGGGGGAGCTCCCAGTTCAGCATATGGTTCCACACGGGCCGGGGCCGGGATTTGATCCCTGAGGGGATTGTCCCCGGTGCTGCAAAGTGAGCACTTAACCCACTGAGCCATCCCGGCTTCCCCTCCCCCCCTCCTTTTTTTAAACCTTTTCACAAGGATCACTGTTTAAGCTAAGGGACCTGAAGGAACTTGTTTGCAACTGTACAGCCAGGCAGCTCACACTAAAACCCAAGTTTGTTTAAAATTAAAGCTTATGCTCATAACTAAACCAAGCACTTCCTAGCTATTCCAGGCACCCTTTAGACGCCTGGCTGAGCAGCTTATGGATGTGGGCAACCAGACCTAAATTCTGACTTCTGTTTATTGTCTATGTGATTTGCCAACCATGAAATGTGAGGTAAGGTTTAGTGCAGAAGGAGACAAAGTGAAAAGAATAACAACAACGGAGGTCCTCTGCAATGAAGGTCATAATGTCCCTGTAACAATGAGGAGGTTAGCTTGGTATAATAAGGAATTTTGGAGGGGTTGGAATAGAGGGACTGTGGAGAAAGTGTTAGGATGTAAGACACAAACCAAGACTGGCATTTGACTGTGAAGGTCTTTGAATTTCATTCCAAGAACATAAGACACTGTACATCCTTGTAAACATTAATATGATGTGTCCAATACTCTGTTAGGTTTCTCATACATCCTCTCTAATTTTATAATCTGCCCTGAACTATAGCTATAATTATTCTCACATTATTGGTAGGGAAACTGAGGATCAGAGTGGATTAGAACTTTTCTAAGAATTATTGAGGATGTGACATGAGAGCCATCCTATCTTGATTTGAGGATATGAGATGGCATGGCGTCATGGAAACAGAGACTAGCATGGTCAACCTTGAAGAAATGGAAGCCTTTGAACATGAGAGTATGAGAAGATGTCATTCCAGGCTAAGGGAACAACCTAAGAGGAGGCACAGGGTTAGAAAACTCCTAAGGGCCCCTGTGAATGTGGAGAGAGCAGCAACCTAACATGGAAGCCTGGCGTTTCTTTGTAAGGTGCACTGCAATAAGGAAGCTGGCTCAAACGTACTCCTCTGGGTCTATCCCATCCTGACGGAGAGGCTCCGTGGAGGAATTTGAGGAAGGCTTCCTATTACTGAATTGGATGAACATCTTTAAAAACAGCTGTATCTTTATCAAAAAACAACATAACATTAATTTCTCACCGGTCTCAGGAACTCATGTAAAATGTATGTGCTGATTTTTAATTTTCTCTAGTGCAAGTGGCATGCCGTGGTGGGGGGTGGAGGGGAGGGAATTTGTAGCAGAATTAGTTAAGTCACGCAGACCCATACATGGAATGACCTTGCTTGCATGCCAAACTTCAGGCGGAACAATAATGAGAAGGTAGCAGAACTAATCAATTTGGAACAGGGCCCATTTCCTCCATCACTCGGGCCACTTAGAATGCAGGCAGTGTCCTGTGCTTTTCCTCAAGCTTGCCCTTTGAACGCAAATACAATGCTTTCTCTTACATAACTCCATGGAAAATGTAGGCTTGCCGTCTGAAAGAGAAGCGAAAGAGTCTCCATGCTAATGGTACTATTTTTCTTGCCAATACCCTTTTCTCTTCCTCAATGCCTCCCTTTTTTGTCAGACCTCACAGAATACTGTAGCTAGGGTACCTTACTAAACCTAACGCTGTACCCTCCAAGACCCCCATAATCCAAGCACACGTCATCTGTTTTCAAAGAACATTTGTAAGATCTCTCTGAATGAGCACCACATTTCTCTGAACCTCATTTTATTTGTCTATAAAATGGAGACGGAACACAGGGTTTCTGTGAAGATTAAAGTAGGTAAGGTTTATAACTCACCCAGGTTATTTATGACTACATTGTAACTCTCTCTCCCCAGACCTAGCTGCTTTAGAAATGTAACTTTAGCACTGACATGTTGATCTTAGACAAGTTTCTTAATCTTTCTGAGCCTTGATTTCACCTTTTATAAAATAAAAATAAACGTCTGTCTTGTGAAATTATAGTGAAGATGAATTGATATAATATTCAGGATAGAAATCCTTAGTTAATTGTTACTCATCTCTGTAATTTCCATAGCTCTTTACAGAGCACGTACTACTTGTACAGTACTGGAAGCTTAGGGATTGAAAAATAACTCAATAATCATAAATTCAGGCCAAAGGTCTAGTGTCTGGTGGTTTCTTTTAATATATGCTGTTTCACCTGTATTGTAGATGAATGTATTCACTGCCCAAATGGGTGCTTTTGTCATCCATTCCAAAGACAGAGCCCAGGAGATCCCACCTCTCCTGAATTGTTGGAACCAGGAGGTTTAGGAGGTGACTAATCTCAGATAGTTAGCTGACATCAAGTGGCTCCAGCCCACGGCACTGCTCAACCATGCCCGGAGAGCTACTGAAATGAACGTGATTTTTTCAAGATCTGCTAAGAATATGAATTAGACTATAAATAGAGAAGCTTCTCTGCTTTAAGACATTCAAACCATGACATTTCAAAATAGAGAGAAAGTTTTGCATTAAAGTAGAAACACATGGTGCCTCTCTTCGCCACTACCAGTTGGGGTGGTGGCCTATAGAGCGTCAAATAGGGCTACGAACAAAAGAATGGTCCAATGGCCTTTTAGGACGCAACACAGTCTTTTTTAGAGGAATTTCAGTACTTGTAAATTGTCTAGGAAACACATACACACTTTCTGGATCCATGTCAAAACAGTCATGTTTTTTTCTGAACAAATGAAAATATGATATGCTTTTTAAAGATTTATTTTTAATGTTTTTGACAGAGAGAGAGAAAGAGAGAGAGAGAGAGAGAGAGAGAGAGAGAGAGAGAGAGAGAGAGAGAGCGAGAGAGATACAGAGACAGAGAGAAGGGGGAGGGCCCAGAACAGTCTCCATAGTTGCACATCATTGGTTTTGCCACATAGTTTCATTCCACAGGTGGGTGCGGGGCTGCACAGGGCAAGAACTGGGGTGGGGTCTTACCCCAGTGAGAACTGAACTGGGGGAACTCCCCAGTTCAGCATATGGGTCTACATGGGCCAGGGCCGGGATTCGATCCTCGGTCCCTGTGGCTGCAAAGTGAATGCTTGACCCACTGAGCCATCCCGGCTTCCTATGATACGCTTTTTAATGCGCTTTTTTTTTTTCTGGACTACCTTGCACATTGCTGCTAATTTTAGGGATATTGCTGAGCTATATATAAGAGGCTGGAAAGCTTCCTAAACACTAACACAGTAGTAACTCTGGGGACCAATGAATCACCAAGTCTAGTTGCTTAAGGAGAAAGACATTAGTATACACGGAGCGTCTACTAGGTTGTTCTGTGTTGGGTTCCGTGCCAGATTTTTGTTTTTCATAATTATTTTATGTGATCCTCACAACAACTCTATGAGGTCAGAATCTTTTGGGAGAATCTTATAAATGAAGTTTCAGATTTTCCAAACTGAGGTTAATAAGGATTTGGCTCCTTGGGATTTGCTGGCCAAGCATAAAGATGCAGTGTGCACAAGATGCATTTTCTAAGGATAGTGGTTCTGCTAATTGGAAGGCCCTTTGTTTCGCTGTCTTTGGATGAGCACTGTTGGAAGCAGGAGCTAGTTCAGGGCTGAAGATGGTGTTTCCTAAAGGAAAGGAGAATTCAAAATACTTAAAGAAAACTATTGGAGAGAAGGGCTCTAAGTCAGTTAGAATGGCCTCTATATGTGTTAAAAGTAAGAGCAAGAAAATCCCTGTGACAAGTGGGAAAGGGATTCTAGCGAAGTTATCTTTATATGAGTGGATGGTTAAATTGTTTGCTTAGACATGTGGGATATCATTGTGTCCCTGTCCCTTTTTTTCTATGATATTTTACATAAAAGATGTGTTGCTCACACAACCTCTGGTGCAAGTAAATTAGTCAAAGAATTTTAGAGAGCGATCGGTTTCTGAATTTAGCTGGATGCAAGATGCAATATGAAAAAGCACTTTACTTATTGAATGCAAAATCAAGCATGAAAGAGAACTTGTGCTTATGTCATGGAACTGACATGAGGCCTTCACATGAGGGGCTTATTCTTAATGCCATCTGCGTGGTTAAGAAAAATAAAATAAAACCTCTCCAAATACATCGAGTTTAACTGAATTAAAAGGACAAAAGAAACTGTAGGATGTGAGAAGAAGTCAAGTATTCAGTCCAAGAGCAGCATCAAAGTTCTTGCTTTCTTCATCAGTGAAATGAGATTTTTGGATGATATGCTTTCAAAGACTTCATTCCATTTTTACATTCTTTATTTCTAGGGCCACTTCAATTTGTCTCAGACACAGGCAAAGCCACTCATCTTAAGGAAGTTCCACTGTGGTAAGCAAGACACCAGAACCCTAAGCTATGCAGAGGCCATTATGCTGATTGTTTTCCAAGTCTTGTCTTGGGAGGTCAATCCTTTGGTCCCTGAGGCTATCATCAAGGCATAAATGAGAAGATACGCTGTATACCCTTAACTTCCTACCATATATCCTCTCAGTTTTCAACAGTGTTGCTGCAGAATAGTAAGACCCATGAGTAGAGCTTTGGCACGAGAAATAATACCCGAAGTTCTGTTTGCAAAAAAAACATCTTGCTATTTCAATGGACTGTATATTTTATCCAATCATTCAACAAATATATATTGAGGAACTACTATAAGCCAGGTCTTATGTGAGATGCTGGAGCAGGAATAAAAAATAAAGAAGACATAAATTATTTTTGCCCTGTTAGTGCTTAAGTCTAGTAGTAGAGATAGGCAAGAAATCAACCAATTGCAATTCACATACAGGAAGTAATGTGATGGGCAAGTGCAACATGGTATGAGATCACATAGAAGAGTACCTAGTCCATGCCTGAGGATATGAAGTCTGAGTAGAGACTTAAAAGACCACAATGGCTTAGCCAGACATAGAGAGAACCAAAGATACTTTCAAACAGAGAGATCATCTTCTAGTTGTCCAAAGGAAAGATGGTAGCTTTCGGCATGCTAGAAACACGAAGGAGATAAATCTAGGCAGATCATAGCACTGGTAGAGAGTATTAAGAGATGAAATAGAGAAGTGGCCAATGGCCAACTCTTGAAGTCTCTGGGAGCCACTTTAAGTTTTTGGACCCTATACTATGGTCAATAGGAAGTAATCGAAGGGTCTAAGCAATGGAAGACATAATCAAACAGACATTTTAAAAGACTCATCCTTCCTGGACTTTGAAGAAATGTTCTGTATGGCAGCAAGAATGGAAGCAGTGAAACAAAAGATAATGGCATATGAATCAGAGTGGTTGGTGGCAGTGAGAATGGGGAGACATGAACACTTGAGCTACATAAAGAAAATATATTTTTAGGTATTTTTTTATTATTGTTTTTGACAGAGAGAGAGAGAGAGAGAGAGGGAGAGAAAGAGAGAGAGAGAGAGAGAGAGAGAGAGAGAGAGAGAGAGAGAGAGAGAGAGAGAACTGAACTGGGGGCACTCCCCAGTTCAGCATATGGGTCTGCACGGGCCGGGGCCAGGATTCGATCCTCGGTCCCCAGTGCTGCAAAGTGAGTGCTTAACCCACTGAGCCATCCCGGCTTCCCCAGGAAATATATTTTGAATGATATTTAATCTTTTTAATTATTCTTCTGATAGTATTTTCCCGATCTGTCTACATTTCCTGGATTGTGTTGGTTAAATAAATGCCATGCTACTAACCAAGAAAATGACAGTGTCTATTATTGATTCCTCAAATATTACTTACCTCCCTTGTCCCAATAGTGTACTTAATGTGCTGACATCTTCATCCATTCCTTCATTCTTTATTCAAACATACATTTGTTGAGTAGCTACTATATGCGAGGCACTAATCTAGACATAGGAGACCAAACAGTGAAGTGATAAAGACCCTGTTCTCAGGTAGCTCACTGTCCACAAGTATCCCAGACAGATACAAAGTAAATACATAAATGAAAAATGTAACCTCAGATAGTTCTAAGTGCTATCACAGAAGGTGGTGAAATAGAGTAAATAGAAGTGGCCACTTGACAGTGGGGATCAGGAAAGGTTTCTATGAGTGGTAACAACTGAGTTGAGACTTGAATTCTGAGAAACTCACGTAATGTCTGGGTGAAGAGTGTTCTAGGAGAAGGAGCAGTAAGAGAAAATGCCTTTACACAGGGTGTACAAACTTTGGGCTTCCCTGGGCCATATTGATAGAAGAAGAATGGTCTTGGGCCACACGTACAATACACTAACACTAACAACGGACGATGAGCTAAAAAGAAAGCAAAAATATTTCATAATGGTTTAAGAAAGTCTATGAATTTGTGTTGGGCCACATTCAAAGCTGTCCTGGGCCGCATGCAGCCCGTGGGCTAGGGGTTGGACAAGCTTGCTCATGGGAGACATCTCTCCTGACCACTTGATATGACAATCTAGCGTTCTATGCTAATTAACCTGGACCCCATTTGTACTACTCTACTTTCTTTCTCTTTGTAGAGGATGTGTCACTTTCTAAATGCTATACATTTTACATTTTCATCTTCCTTATTGTTGGTTGACTGAAACGTAAGTTTCAAGAGGTCAGAGAGATTTATGTCTCATTCACTGGTGGATCCCCAACACTTAGGGGAGCTCCCAATGCTCAAACATTTTTTGACTGAATGCATGAAAAGTGGCTGCTATATAGTTAGGAACATAAATAAGGACAATGTGACTGCAGCATCGTGAAAGTAGGGAAGTGAGGTAAGACATAAAATAGAGATGGAAAAACTAATCACACAGAGTTGTGTGGACCATAGCAAAGACTTTGGTTCTTATTTTCAAACCCTCTGGGTTTTGAGGAAAGAAATAAAATTGGATTTGCATTTTTAACACCTCGCTCTGGGTGCCATGTGTACAATGAATTTTAGGGTGTAAGGAGAGAGGAGAAGCAGAGATATCTGCTAGGGAGCGAAGACTTCAGTGACTCATAAGTCCATTTCCTCAGCCTTAATGGATTGCTCAGTGTTCACCAGCCTTCAAGTACACTTTGCATTAGCTTTACAGTAATGCATGGTGGGGCATCTGCCAACTTCCTTTCTCCTGGCATGGCCAGAGGTAACAACAGCCTGGAGCCGGGTGCAGAGCTAATGTCGGGGAGCATCTTTTATACCCAGAAAGCATAAACATACTTCAGAGATGCAGCCTTGATTAAAAATACATGGACACTGTGGATCTAAGCTGCAGACATATGGCCTTTGATTGCCTGGCATTTTCAATTCATACAAGAACATTATGGTGCTGCATTATGGATGAGAAGACACATTTCACTCTCTTAAATGGAGAGACTTATGTGCTTTCTCCTTCTCCTCCCCAGCCTCCATTGCCCCCCACTCCTTCATCAGAGACTGAACTGTTCAATTAAGTCCTGATTAACTGCACTTCCAATTTGGTCGTGGGAGAACTTTCCGGGGCCTGTTTGTTGCCTTTCTTCATGGAGATGGGAGCTGGCTGTGTCCCGAAGATGAGGACGTGTCCACAGCACCAGCTCCTTGCCGGCAAGCTCCCTGCATGTCCCCTTCTCTATCGACCTCCTGCAGCAGCTTTCACACCAGCACTCCACACTGGAACAGGTCAATCACCTCACTTTTGGAGGAAGCAGCCACCACATGAAATTTCTCTGTTTTCACTTAAGTCTCACAGAAACATTCTGGTGCCTTCCTCAACTTTGAGGAGCAAGAGAACATGATGGTTACAAAAATAGACTCCATCATAAAACAAAGAAACAAACCAAATAACGAAAAGGCCTAGATTGGAGGCGGGAATTCATTGCGGACTAGCTGTGACAGCCTGAATCAAGGTCACTGATGGCTCTGATCCTAACTTGTCTTTTCTGTGACAGGCATCATTATGACATCCTGTTGGTGGATAGCGTGTAGCCTTGTCATGAGATAATACTGTACCAAGTGCTTCACCCAGTGCCCGGGACGTAGTAACTCTCTCAAAACTTCTGGCTACGATCACAGCTTCAGTGTTTCTGTGTGTGCTCTACACATATTAGGTACTTAATTAATGTCTTCCTTAAATGATCCACTTAAGGGAAGTCACAATGCCTTCTGAGCTATAAGTGCCAGTTTAACGTCCCTCCTTTCTCTTAATGACTTTCTGGGTCACACTGGGCTGAAACATGGTTCCTCCATCCTTCTCTCAACTGTATCTCTGCATCTCTTGTGAATTCACTCAGTACGACATAGGAATTAATGCCAGCACCGTGGAAGCCAAACTACCAGAGTTTACATTTGGGTCAAAATTCATTCTAGCTGCTTGAACTCCAGTTTCTTCCTTTAGAGAATAAGATAATAGTGTCACTCCCCATATGGAGTTGCTGTGAGTTTTAAACAGATAATACATATCATTCCTTAACATAAGAACTGGATTAATATAACTGATAAGTATCATCACCATCATCATCAGTAGTTGTTATTTTGTTCTCTGCTAGCTCTTATATAGACTTGAAGGCAAGTATTATATTTCATACACATTTGTAGTTTCTCTTAAAGATCCTTACATTTTGAATATGTTTAATATTCTTGGGGCATTAGGTATGCTCTGTTATCATTGAGTTATTGAGCCAGGCTTAGGCTGACTTGTCATGCTGGAATTACTGAACTGTCCTAGAATTAGCACTGAAAGGCCTATATCCTGCAAAATCCCTCAAGTCTGAGCAAACTAAGGTAGTTAATCACTCTGGTAGACCAGAAGATGTTAGAGCTTACAGACTGACCTGTTAAAAGATGAGATATGGGAGAACAGTGGCCATTAGACTGAAATGCAGAGGAGATGATAAGCATTTGTCTCTTAGGAAAGCAGGTTGTGTAATACTTATGGTAATAGCAAGACCTTGACCCTAGAAACATAAAGCAGATCATCAGATGTGTCCTCGAAAAGGCTGAGGAAGAAGGATACCAATGCCTATTGAACACTGCATCCTTAATTATGTGAAATCACGTCCTGATTTCTATAAACCCATCAAGCCAAATCAGTAAAAAATTAACTGAGCATATGTTATGTGCCAAGCTTCTGATGTGTATTTTACATGATCTCATTCATTTTCCTAAACAATCAATATTATACTTATTAGAATATCTGTTTTCTTGATCACAGTCTCTGGGGGAGAGACCCAAGTATCAGTTTCCCTTAAAGTTTCCTAAGTGATCCAGATACATACCCTCCTAGAATCCTCATTTAAATGATCTGGGGTACAGCATGGGTGCTGGCATTTTAAAAACATTCCAGGTATAATAGGTTGAATAGTGTCTGTCTTCCCAAAATTCATGTCCCCCTGGGAGCCCACAATGTGACCTTATTCAAAATAAGGCGTTTGCATGTGGGAAGTTAAGATGCAGATGTTTTGTTTTGCAAATGTTAGGATACAGACATACTGAATTAAGGTGTGCTATAAGTCCAACGATTGGTGTCTCTGTAAGAAGAGAGGACATACAAAGATACATACACAGGTAAGATGGCCACGTGACAATGGAGACAGAGATTGGAGTCATGTAGCTACAAGACAAAAACCGTTAAGGATTGCCAGACACCACCAGAAGCAAGGAAGAGGCAAGGAAGAATTCTATCCCAGTGTCTTCAGAGGAAGCTTGGCTTTGAAGATACTCTGAATGGAAACTTCAAGGCCTCCAGAAGTGTGAGAGAATAAATAGTCATTGTTTTAAGAGACCCAGTTTGTGGAAATTGGTTAAGGAAACTAATATAATAGGTAATTCTAATCCGCAGCCACACCTGAGAACTACTAGCTGTTCTAGGTAGCTTAACCCCAAGTGACGTACATGATCAATAAGTTTCATCATCATTCACATTAGGTCATCTTGGCCTTGACTGTTTCATTCAGGGCATGAATTCCTTCTGCAATGTCTCTCACAGTTGCCCTCAAAAGGGTAGACTTCTTACACAATAGTGATAGAAAACATACAGGTTTCCAGGTTAAACTTTCCTACGTTAGCTACTTTTTAAAGATCTCACACGATGCCCGTGGGGCGACATGGACACTCACGCTTCATGAGTCGTGTGCCCAATCCAGGTCTGTCTCTACAGATTTGTTCTCCTTTCTTTAGAAAACGTTCCTTCTGTGAGAATTCCAAAAAGAAAGATTTTCAAAGAGAAAAGCACCATCATTACAGTTGAGAAACTGCTCTTGAAACTTATTAGCTCATGACTCATACTCCTGAAAGGAGCTAATACCTTAATTTCATATTTCTCTGCTCAAATGCAGACCAAGGCGTAAACCGAAATGAAACTTTACACTAATGGCTTCTTAATTATACCCATCTAAAAGCAATTACCTGAGTTTTAGCAGATACAAAGTTAGGGTTGATGGGACCAGCAGATGAGAAATAACACGAAAGGTCATCTGCAAAAAAGCAGATCAGTGGAGATAAGATAAAACACAGTGAGGAGAGGGAAAAAAAATACAGAGATAAGTAAAGGTTGATAAACTCCTAATAATAGTGCTGCCTGGTTTCTAAAACAAGGTTGCCCCTTTCTCCCTTAACTGTTAGAAATGAAACTAAAAAGGAAATGTTTTATTTTCAGGCAGACAATGACTAGATGTGATACTTGGATTCCTGAACTACAATTATATTATGCCACATATTGAGCCACAATTTACTAAATTGTAGAACCAGGATTTTAAGGCACAAGTGACAAAGATTTGTGGGTTGTTATCCATTAAAAAGGAGCACACAGAGCCTGAGCTCACTTTGCAAAACCACTCAGAGTATCGTGTGTGCATGCATGTGTGTGCACATGTGTGCACGTGTGTGCACAGGCACGGAAGAATGTTCACCCAAATGTTCAGACGTCATCTTGGAGTGGGACAGCTTGATGGTGCTCTCTATTACGCCATATGCTTTTCTCTTCTGTTTGGATTATTTTCAATAAGCTGATATTCATTATGGATCAAAGGGAAATACTAAAAATAAAAGTCAGATAGAAAGGAGCCAATATAGTGGGGGGGGGGGAAGCAAGTTGAATTGATTGTATTTCTCTCCTTTAAAAACTGAACTGATGTGAATTCTCGGAGTGGGCCTGACACGCTTCTCAACACAGATCAGGGTCTCAAACTGAGACCCATGGGACAAAATCCATCCCATGGTGAATATGCTGTATTTGGGTCTGCATGAACTTAAAACATTTAAAGATGTGACTGCCTTTGGATAGAATCTTCAGTGGAATTTTCCACATGCTTCCTCCCCTGTCTGTTTCCATCTGTCTGTCTGTCTGTCTGTCTCTCTCACACACACACACACACACACACACACACACACACACAGTCTCTTTTATTTGTTTCTTTTTAATTGCCTAACACTTGGCACTTTAGTTTGCAACCCTTTGCATAGATGGAGTCTTACTGTTTATTTTCCTCACAGAGAGTAAAGTTAATATATACTCGCATATAAAGAAAATAGACTTTGAAGACAAGGGACAAGACTCCAAGTCCTCAAAGATTTTCCTACTTTTTGTCTCTTACTTCAGTCATTTGAGTCACCTCTTGGTTTAGAATCTCTGATTTCTTTCAAATGCTGATAGCAGTGTTCTCTGTAGCCAGGAACCAGTTATATATTAAGGATTGTGAGCTCAATTCCAGTCACTGATGTCCATTCAGAAACCTGCATTTCGCAATGCTTCTCAATTTAGCAATAGGAGAAAGAGTTGCTTTCCCGTCAGATAAAATTCCATGCCCAGTTACAGCATTTTGATTCATTTTCATTTTTCCAACCAAATTCAAGAGACCAGAAACCTTTTCTACTCACAACAACAAAATTAAAAAGAAAGTTAACATATATTAGTTGTTTCTTATATTCTTTATTCTATTGGTTGCTTTGTCAGTGATTCATTTTAATTTTCCTCTGCAGTAAGAATTACTTTTCTTTTATAGATGAGAATGCTGGCATTCATTGAGATAAATAAATTTCTGAAGCTTGCATGGCTTTAAGTGCTAGCGACAAATCATCAACCTGAATTATTCCAATAGCAAAATATGAACCGTTTGTTTCCCCAGATTTCAGACCAGATCCGCTGTCCATGGTGCTGGAGCGTGCAGGCACTGGTTTGTGAGATGTGACAGCGTGCTTGCCTCCTCCATCCAGTGATGTCACTTTGGTAGCCTGAAATCAGCCACAATGGGAGGCCTTACGCCCTGGAAGTTGGCACCTACTAAAAATCTGTTTTGTTATGTTTTGTTTTTACAATGAAAGTCACTTAAATGTTTTCTGACACAACACTGCTTCGACATTAGAGTGGAGTTCCTCTCATTCTTTTAGTTTTTATTGAGGCACCACTATTTGTCAGGCACTTGGTTGGCACCAGAGAGAAAAATGGTGCTGCGATGATCCCCAACTCCAGAAATGCATAGATTAGTGAAATTTGACCAGAAACAAAACCAAAGATCATACTATCCAACAAATATCTAAGCAATAAGTGAAAAGTCACCTTCCTGTGTAAGAAAGAAAATACAAACTAGGAATTGTATAAGTAACTTAAAGGTAGGAGGTAAAAGTCTAATAAGCATTATTCAGACGGATCCTACCAATTTAACTCTTTAACTTTCAAATGAGAGAAAATACAACTCAAGTGGATATAAGCAGTAAAAGCCTTTCTTTATTGTTGCTTTTTAGTCTTTTTGTTTGTTTGTTTGTTGCCATGACATGTAGAAAGCACTACACACAAGCTTTTCTCTCTGTCTGAAATGATACTTTTCCTCCATAAAAGAGTTACATCTAGTATTTTAGTTCCATCTTATCTGTCCATTTGGGGTATATGGCATTTCCTCAGAAATGCATTTCACGATAATCCATACTAAGATGCCTCCAGAGCGATCCCTAATCCCATTACTGTGGGTGATGGGTTGAATTGCATCCACTGTCCCCAAAAGATCTATTTAAGTCTGAACCCCCAGTGCCTCAGAATGTGAACTTATTTGGAAATAGGATTTTTGTAGATATTCTGTTTAGTTATGATGAGGCCGTTAGAGTAGGCCCTAATTCGGTATGACTGTTACCTTTATGAAAAGGAGAAATTTGAATATAGAGGGATACACACAGAGGGAACACAGTATGAAGATTCAGGGGAGAATACCATGTGAAGATGAAGGCAGAAGTGGTGGTCACACATCTACAAGGGCAGGACCATAAACCGGCACTACCATTAATGCTGGTAATGGGAGAGAGGCATGAAACATCCTTTCTCAGCCCTCAGAGAGCACCAATCCTGCTGACACCTTGATCTAGGACTTCTACTGTTAGAACTGTAGACCAATAAAGGTCTTTGGATAAAGACCCCCTCCCCCCACCCCTGTTGGTGGTGCTTAAATCATGTCAGCCCTAGCAAATTCATACACTCAATTTTAAGCTTGTCCAACCTGTGGCTCATGGGCCACATGTGGCCTAGAACGGCTTTGAATAGGGCCCAACACAAATTCATAAACTTTCTTAAAGGTTAGGAGAGTTTTCTGAGATTTTTCTTAGCTCATCAGCTATTGTTAGTGTTAGTGTATTTTATATATGGCGCAAGGCAATTCTTCTTCCATGTGGCCCAGGGAAGCCAAAAGGTTGGACACCTCTTGTTTTATTTAAACTTATCATTCTAGATATCTTCTTATTTACTTATTTAGTAGTTTAACTCCCTCTCTCCTTACACTGGAAACTGGGGACCTCTAGTTAGAAGCAGTACTTAGTTCTAGATCATAGTCTGCTGCATAATAAATACTCAGCAAATGTTTTTGTAAACAATAAAGAGATTACTGACTCATGTTGTTTAAGAAAAAGCTAGAAATGTAATTTAGGTGATGTTTGATCAAGCAACTTGATGAAGCCACCAAGATCTAGTTTCTCTCTTTCTCTCTCTCTCTCTCTCTCTCTCTCTCTCTCTCTCTCTCTCTCTCATTGTGGTCTCAGCTTCATTCTATGTTCAGATTATCTAGAAGGAATTAGATAACTTCATGTTCTCAAACTTCATCAATCAGGATGTTCAGTTAAAAGCAAAAGTGGCTAACCCTATAAGAAAGCCTCTCAAATCTGAAAGGATTTCAAATGATTCTGGGTGGAAACAAAGCTAGATATTTGCTCCATGGAGTTTCATGTGTGCACGCTTAAATACAGCAGGAGAGAGTGTGGGCTTCTCTGCTGAGAGGAAGATCTGAAACTGGGTCTTGTTTGCCTTCCTTGACCTGAACTGAGTGGGTCATGAGCTTATCCCAGACCCCGTTATCCCACTACTGTGGCCTGATGCTAGGGGTGGGCAAGGTCATGCCAACACACTGAAGCCCTGCAGACTACCCACCGTCATTGTCACCCCAAACTCCAGGACTTCTTAGGGAGCAGAAACGGGGAGCTAGAGGCTGAGACAACCCCAAATGCCCACCACACTGTCCAAATAGGAAGACGTTTTGAGCCACTACCCTCCACCAGCATCGTAGGCCAAACAGATCTTTACCAGGTCTGAACTAATGTCTTTCCCCTGTTGTTTTTCTAAGTTCTACTCTTTTAGATTCATTGCTTTGTTTACTCTGCAAACTCAAATTCAAATTAAACTGACACTTGCATCGCTCACATTCTTTTCTTTTCCCCTAAACGAGATGACTCATTGAATGGATTTGAAGGGTTTCAAAAGATATTCCACATCTCAAAAGCACCCCACTGACCTTTTAAAGATATGAAGCCCTATTTAAAAATGAACAGATTCCTGAATACGGGTCTCAGTATATAAACCAATCATTAAGCACGACACTATCTATAATTCAGAAAGAAAGAAGGCAGAACATTTCTTCAAATTTATTTTTCCTTATTGTCGTGAAGGGAGGATTATTCCCTTCACCAATTGGTTTCATGTTTTTTAGTTTTCTTGATTGATGGTCTGGGTAAAAGCTTCAAATGAACAAAATTTCTGCTAAAAGCTGTACTTAAATGATTTTCTCAAACCACCAGCATTTAAAGGCTAGAATGCACTGGTTTCTAGGGTATAGAATGAAAGGATTTAAGAACACAATTAGTAACTTGTTCCAGCAATTAGATCCGAGTTTAATTACAAACTAACCTCTTGATAGACCATTTGACAGTCAGTGAAAAGTGAGAAAAAGAGATCAGAAAACTGCGAGAAGCAGCAGCAAAAGAACTTTTCCATATATTTATTTCTGTGCACATTATCTTCAGGCCTGGTGTAGCTTTTATGAGGGAGAAGGTAACAGATTTCATTCTTTCCAGTGGCTTATTTTTCTAACTTGGCACCAGGGTTGTATTGTTGCATGCTTTCTCCCCCACCTATGTGAGGAGCGAGGTGGGACCCTGAGTTTACTGCTCATCTGACACTAATGGTACCCGATGTGCTTCCTCTCTGTCCCCGAGATGTGTCTGTCTTAGCGGGGAGAAGGCACCAAGTGTGTCAGAATCCTAAAGTGTTAGAGCGTAAAGGGGCGTAGCGATCACCTGATCTGACTTAGACGTATTGCAGGTGTGCACCCCTGATTCTGCAGAGGCTGCAACTCACTCCAGGTCACAGAGCGGGGCTGGGGCTGGGATCTCAGCACAGGACTCCATAGGCGAAGCAGAAGAGAGTTCACTCTTTGGAACAAAGGAAAAGTGTAGATTTGCTGCGGTTGCACGTTGGTGTAATTTATTTTCTTCCTGTTAGCATTTCCAAAAGTGGAGCCCTTGAAAAGATAAATAGGAGGCCGTTCTCTCAACGCTGCATTTTTTCCCCCTAAGTACCAGGACTCAGATCCATTTATCGGGCGCGCTACACTGATAAGGCTTTACGCAGGGCCATGCTGGGCCTATGCGCAGCCAATTACATTAGGAGCTGAGCGGAGCTGAGTGGGAGGAAGCGTGTGGTTAGGAACTAGGAGAATGGGCACAATGCCACGTTCTGCTATTTACTAGACATAAACAGGCCTCCTCACCTCAATCATTTGACTTCCCTGGACTTCGAAACGGGAAGCACAATGTCGTGCCCAATATTGCGTTTATTCAGCAAACATTCTTGAGTACCCGTTACGTGCCAGAAGCTCTACTAGGTTCTAGAAATATGGTGGGAGCCAAAGCCCCTGACCTCTCAGAGTTTATATGATAACCTGGGAAGGCCTCCAACAAGTGGGACATTTGACTAGAGATGAAGAAAGCCAGGCAGTGGGTCACGTGACAACCCAGAAGAGAAGCTGAGAGAGAGTTCCTGAGATGAGTCTGATGCAAAGCAAGAAAGCCACAATAGGGGAAGCCGGGATGGCTCAGTGGGTTGAGTGCTTGTCTTGCAGCCCCGGGATCTGAGGATCGAATCCTGGCCCCAGCCCGTGCGGGTGCAGAACCATATGCTGAACTGGGCTCTGCCCTCAGTTGGGTCTCATCAGAGCGAGCTTCCTATGTGGGAGGCCCCCCATTTAGCTCCTGCGCCAGGTGGGCTTCCCCTGCAGGAAGCCCCCAGCCTGGTTCCTGCCCTGCACAGTCCAGCACCTACCTGTGGAATGAAACTATGTAGAAAATTAATGACATGAACTGTGGAGACTGCTCTGGGCACTCCCCCTTCTCTCTCTCTCTCTATCAAAAACAATAAATATAAAAGAAAAAAAAAAGAAAAAGTCACAATAGTCACGTGGATCAAATGTTGAGTGTCTAAAATAACAATAAAAATACTATGAAAATTTATCCTAATAATATGCTTTGTTACTTTTAATGGGAACTATTAATAAAAGTAACCTGTTATAACTATTTGCAATTCGTTTTCTGAATTTTCCCCAATTTCCTGAAATTAATGCTTAATACTTTTATAATTTATTTCTTTTAAAAATTTACTACAAAAGTAAAATTTGGATCCAGGAAACACTGTGTTTCAGACAGTAAACTCTGAAGTCTGACAGACAGGTTTGAATCTTGTGCTAGCTTTGTGATTTTAGACTAGTTTTGATTTAAACCCTGCAAATACAACCTGGAAGGGTTTCGTGAGGACTTAGTGATATATTGAAAACCTAGGAAATCGCATAGAAGAAAACATTGGCACTAAACTTATGGACCTGGGATTCAGGGAGGACTTTATGAATCTGACCTCAATGGCAAGGGAAGTAAAAGCACAAATAAACAAATGGGACCTTATCAAGCTAAAAAGCTTCTGTGCTGCAAAGGAAACCATCAACAAAGCAAAGAGGCAACCAACCAACTGGGAGAAAATATTT
>PVKE010031505.1:0-19071 GCA_004027555.1 Craseonycteris thonglongyai
GCTTTGCAGCCCCACGCGTGACCCTCGCGGGCACCGCCAGGCCCCGCCTTCCTGCAGAGAGTCCTGTCGCTTTGCAGCCCCACGCGTGACCCTCGCGGGCACCGCCAGGCCCCGCCTTCCTGCAGAGGCCTGTCGCTTTGCAGCCCCACGCGTGACCCTCGCGGGCACCGCCAGGCCCCGCCTTCCTGCAGAGAGGCCTGTCGCTTTGCAGCCCCACGCGTGACCCTCGCGGGCACCGCCAGGCCCCGCCTTCCTGCAGAGAGGCCTGTCGCTTTGCAGCCCCACGCGAGACCCTCGCGGGCACCGCCAGGCCCCGTCTTCCTGCAGAGAGGCCTGTCGCTTTGCAGCCCCACGCGTGACCCTCGCGGGCACCGCCAGGCCCCGCCTTCCTGCAGAGAGGCCTGTCGCTTTGCAGCCCCACGCGTGACCCTCGCGAGCACCGCCAGGCCCCGTGGGTCCCGCGCGCAGGCCCGGCCGGGCGGTCCCAACGCTCTCCTCTTCCTCTCAGCAACGCGTCAGCCCGCAGCTCCCTCATTGGTCGCGCGCCCCGCAGCCAACCATTGGTCCGCGGCCCCTGTTTTACATAGCCCGCTCTGGGCCAATCGGCGCGCGGCTCCTACTTAACATGCATGCCGACCGCCAGTCAGCGAGCGCGGGGGCCGGGCTACCACGTGCTGTTGCTAAGCTTGGGCTTCTAAATTGTTACTAGCGCGGCGGGCCTATCGGAGCCGAGCATCGCATCTGTCAACATGCTCGGCCCGGCCCGAGGCTTCTCAGCCGGTTCCCATTGGACCCAGAGCAGACCAGCGCCCGCCCCCCGGAGCCCAAGTGCCGGCCCTGATTGGCTGCGCCGGCCGCCGCTCCCTCTTATGTGTCAATTTGAGGGCCCGAGGCGGAGGCTGGCGGCCGAGTGCACAGGGAGTCCGCGGGAGTCGGGGCAGCGGGGCCGCCGGGCGCGCGGGGCAGGCGGCGAGCGGAGCCGGCCGGAGCGGGCCGGGCAGCGGCCGCCGCCGTCCCGGAGCGCGCGCGCGGGCCGGAGGATGGAGCTGAACTCCCTACTGATCCTGCTGGAGGCGGCCGAGTACCTGGAGCGCAGGGACCGAGGTAGCGCCCGCGCCCCTTTGTGCGCCGGGCCGCGGGGCAGGCGGGCGGGCGGGCAGCGGCGGGGCCGGGCCGGGGCCGGGGCCGGGACCCGCTGACCGCGCCGTCTGTCTGCAGAAGCCGAGCACGGCTACGCCTCGGTGCTGCCCTTCGACGGCGACTTCGCCAGGAAGAAAACAAAGGCGGCCGGCCTGGTGCGCAAGGCCCCGAACAACAGGTACCGCCGCCCGCCCGGCCCGGGGCTCCCTCCCTGGGGCCCGATCACCCCGGCCTGCAGCCCGGCGGCCAGCCTGGAGGAGGAGGCGCGCCCGGGGCCTGGGCCGCAGCCCCGCCCGGCCCGGGGTTCCCTCCCTGGGGCCCGATCACCCCGGCCTGCAGCCCGGCGGCCAGCCTGGAGGAGGAGGCGCGCCCGGGGCCTGGGCCGCAGCCCCGCCCGGCCCGGGGTTCCCTCCCTGGGGCCCGATCACCCCGGCCTGCAGCCCGGCGGCCAGCCTGGAGGAGGAGGCGCGCCCGGTGCCTGGGCCGCAGCCCCGCCCGGCCCGGGGTTCCCTCCCTGGGGCCGATCCCCCCGGCCTGCAGCCCGGCGGCCAGCCTGGAGGAGGAGGCGCGCCCGGGGCCTGGGCCGCAGCCCCGCCCGGCCCGGGGTTCCCTCCCTGGGGCCGATCCCCCCGGCCTGCAGCCCGGCGGCCAGCCTGGAGGAGGAGGCGCGCCCGGGGCCTGGGCCGCAGCCCCGCCCGGCCGGCCCCGCCCGCGCCGTCGCCATCTTCCTCCGGGCCGCGCCTCCTCGGCCTCTCGCGTAAACAGTGCCACGCGTACAGCCCCGCCACCCGGGGTCGCCTCCTGCAGCCGCTCCCCGCCCCCAAGTTGTTCTGGAGCTTTCTGGACAGGAAGAAAGTTGTCAGTGGGCGTTGGCCGGTGCTTCTGGGGCCCGGGGGAAACTGAGGCTGGGTGCCCCTGACCTCTGCTCTCGCTGCAGGTGGGTGGGTGGGCCGCATCTCTGTCTCCTAGGGCCGCTGCTAGGCTGAGCACCCCCACCCCAGTGGCCTGGACAAAGAAGGTGCAGAGAGTCCTTCCCCATGGTGCCCACCCTCCTGCCCAGCCTCCTGGCACAAGTAGAACTCTGGTGACAAGTGTAGGGGTCCAGGGAGGGGGCAGGTTGCAGGGCAGCAGCTTCCCTGGGTGCCAGCACCCCCAGCCCCAGGCTGCAGAAGCCCTGACGCTGCTGTGTGCCGTCCCAGGTGGGGAGTGGAGTTCCGCTCTCCTGGCTTCCAGGAACAACACCTGGCACTGCCCAGGGCCCACTTTGGCCTGGACCATGTCACCAGACTGGGAGCTGCACTCTTGGGGGGCTTCAGGGCCCCTTGGCAGAGGGTGCGGTTCATTCCCTTGGCCTGCCCGTTCTCAGGAAACAGGCTGGCCCTCGGGCCCGTCTCCTGTGACGTCCTTGCGCCTGGCAAGAACTGGTTTTCTCCATCTGGCCTGGCTTGGGCATGCTTCTGAGTCCCAGCCCCTGGTTCCCTGCTGGGGACAGTGTGGGAAAGGACATGCCTTGGGGGAACACTGCTGCCTCGGGCCTCCTTGGTGAGCTAGCCAGACCCCTGCTGTTGGCTTTCACTGTCCCAAATGCCACGCCACCCATGGGACTTCCCATGGCATGACATACCCAAAGCTGATAACCAGAGTCACCGCTAAGCTCTGAGTGCTTCCTGCATACTGACTGTTTCACGCACATGCTAGAATTCTCCCTACCCTGTGAAGGAGATGCTATTTTTTTTAAGATTTATTTTTGTTGTTTTTTGACAGAGAGAAGGGGGAGGGCCCAGAGCAGTCTCCATAGTTGACAGCATTAGTTTTCCATATAGTTTCACTCCACAGGTGGGCACAGGGCTGTGCAGGGCAGGCACTGGGCCAGGAGCCTCCTGCATTGACCCTGGCAAGAACTGAACGGGGGGCACACCCCAGCTCAGCATATGGGTCCGCCTGGGCCAGGCCCAGGATTCAATCCTCGGGCTTCGGGGCTACAAAGCGAGCATTTAACCCGCTGAGCCATCCCAGCTTCCCCAGGAGATGCTAATTTTATCTCTGTTTTAGGGCTGAGGAACTGAGGCAGAGAGATTGAACTACTTGCCTGGGCCACCCTCCCACCTTTGGGACTTCTGTTCCAAGGTGGGGCCCTAGCCTGCTGCATTCTGCCAGGGGGGAGGCCTTGAGAGCACTGGGGGAGGGTGTTCTCCTAGGCCAGGGTGCACCACCTTGTTGAGCCCGACTCCTCCAGCGTCTGAGGCACTCCAGGCTCAGAGACGCCTAGACCGGGGGCTAGGGCAGAGCAGGGCCCAGAAGACCTGGGCTCTGACTTGGAGGGGCAGTCCCGCACCTGCGAGGCTCTCGTGTCCTGCCAAGGTGAGGGGAAGGACGGGCCCCGCTGGGACTGGGGTGAGGGGCGGGCAGTGGGTCAGGAGGACACTGTATGCCGAGGGCTTCCGGAGGCCGCTCAGCAGGAGTGCCCGGACACAGACTGCTGGGGGGCAGGTCTTATAGGAAAGTGGGTAGAAGCATAGCCGCCTTGAGGGGTTGAAGTGAGGGGAACACTGGGTGATGCCAGGAATGTGCCTGGCATAGCTCAGCCAGGGCACCCCGCCTCTCCCCAGGCTACCGTGAGAAGCATTGCCCACGGCAGCCCACTTCCGGGACCCCACTAGGCTCCCGGGGGTGTGTCTTATCCTGGAGGGGCTCTGGGCCGCTCTCCAGCCCAGCCTGGGAGGGGCGGGCGGGTGGCTTCTGTACATTGAAGGCCACTTGCTTACTCCTGCTTCGCTCACGAGTGGGCAAAGCAGCGGACCCACACTGCCGGGCTGCGGTTCCAGCCAGCAAGGAGCCTGGCGGCTGTGCCCCTGGCTGGCCCTGGCAGAGGTTCTGAGGCTTTTTGCCCAGTCCACGTGACCAGCAGCCCCTTGAGGCCCCTGGGACCTGGGTCTGGAGGCGGACCTGAGGCGGCACAGGGAGGTCTCCGAGCTGGCTTCCCCAATGGGAGGAAGGGAGGTCTTAGGCCTCAATTGGCCACAGCAGGCGGCAGAGGCACCCTGGCATATGGGGTGGCGACGGGAGACACCTCATCCCGAGTTCCTGGAGCAGGAGAGAGTGAGGACAGGCAGGCGGAGGTCAGCGGAAGCTCCAGGAAGGGGTGAGGATTGTGGGGGCACAGAGCTTGATCAGGTGTGTGTGCCCTGAGGTGACCTGGCTCTCTGCTCACATTTGAAGCAGCCTGGGAGGCCCAGGAGCCCGTCTGGCCTGGTCTGGGGGGAGCTGGACCTCCCTACCTCCCTGTCCCACAGGGCGAGCACTGTGGTACTGCCCACGCAGTGCTCAGGACTCTGTCCCTGTCTGAATGGGCCAGACGGGCAGGGCTTGAGACACAGATGGGGCCACCGGGGAAGCGGAAGGGCCAGTTTCAGTCTCCCTGCTGTCCCCTGGCCCAAGGAAGTCCTTGTCTCAGAGGCTCCCCAGTGGGCTGGTCCCTTGTGGGCTGGGCCTGCTCTGTCCCTGGGTAATGGGCTGTGATTGGGCAGGTGTGTGACCCTGAGGGGGTGGGGATGGGGCTCTGGCTGGTGATGTCGGGACTGGACCACCCGTGTCCTAGAGTCCTGGCCTCTGGGCTCACCTGCTGTTGGCCCTCTGAGCCAGCTGTGTGGCTCGTGGGCATGGCTGGCCTTGGGGAGTGGGGAACAGGGAACGGGCAGCTCAATGTCCAGGCCGCCTTGGGGAGTGCAAGGTGGGTCAGCCCCAGGACTGGCCACTGTGGCTCCTTGGGCCTCACCTTCCGCTTCTGGAAGGGGACCTCAATCCTCCTGCTGGCCAGAGCCCCCACATGCCTCACCAGGTGAGCTGGGTGGCGCTGGTGCTGCCGAATACAGCTGTCGCTCCGTGCCTCTTGTCACTTGATACGAGACCCCCCAGCCTTTTTATTCAGTCGCTGCTCACGGGCCCCAGCCCTGCCTGTCCTGGGCCACAGGTGCCTGCCCCTGGGTAGAACTCTCATTCCTGCACGCTGGTGGTCAGGCAGTGGAGTGAGCTCTGTTTTTCTGTTTCTCTAAACAGGTCTTCACACAATGAACTAGAAAAGCACAGGTAAGCGACCCCCCTGCTCCCCACCTCCCCCCACGTGAGCTACCTGACGTGCCCCCCTTACCGTGCTGCTGAGGGGGTACTGCGGCCAGCCTCCCACCCCCCTGCCAGGCTGTGCCCTCGTCTTGGAAGAGGAGGAGGCCCGGTTCTGCTCTCCACACGCCCATGCTGGGAGGCAGGGGTGGGGCAGGGCCCCCTGTGCTGTGTGAAGGAGGACGCCCGGCTACTTTGGGGCATCCGAGCCCCTTTGAGAGCACGTGTTTAGCTCTCGGGAGGCTGGTCTCCAAGCAGGAGGGTTCAGCCCTCTTGGTCTGGGGCTGCCTGCCCTCTGGGGACCACCTTCCAGGAGCTCCTGTTTGAGTCTTGTCCAAGGGGCAGTGGGGTGGGCAGCTGGTCTCAGGCCATGTGGGCCCAGTAGGAAGCTTTGGCCCAGGGCAGGACCCAGGGGCACACACTTCATGCCCACCCACTGCTGCAGGACCAGGTCCTCTGTGGGTCCCCCTGTGGGGGTGGGGACACACTCGGTGAGAAGGGGGAAGGGCAGCGTGGTTACTGAGGGGCCTTTTTGCTCCAGCCCTCATCACCCCGGGCTCCACATCTGCTGCGGGGCTCCCCTCCCCACGGCTGGCGCTGGCTGTACTCTGCCTGTGGGGTTTCTGTGACCTTGGACCTGCTCTGCAGTGGGGACAAGGCAGGGGTGGGCTCAGAGCACCCCCACCGCCATGCCAGGACCAGGAATGACCCCGGAGGGACGCTGGGCGGGAGCGTCCTCCTAAGCTTTGCTCCCGACTGCGAGATGGTCCAGCTCCATCCTCCCTTCTTGGGTTGGAGCGTGTGGGGGGCCTGCGTACAAGCTGAACCTTCCCGGCCTGCTCTGGGGAGTTGGAGCGTGGCCAGGTCTCTGTGCGCCCCCCCCCCCATCTACGCCCACAGCAGCGCCAACTTCCGCTCCCGTGGGATCAGGCCTCTGCCGGGCGGGCGCTGGGCAGGGACAGAACGCCGTGTTCTCTGGAGGCGCTGCACTTCCTGGACCGGCCCTGTGCGTCTGAGGGGCTCCTGAGGCCATGGAGGTGGGGCAGGTGCAGGAGCCCAGAGAACCAGGCAGGCCCTGGGGCTGCCGCCAGGCCTCAGACACAGGGGGTGCTCTGGGGAAGGCTTCCTGGGGGCTGTGCCTAAGGACGGCAGCCCCTCCATACAATACGTATAGACAGTGGGGATGACCTTGGGGGAAGGTGGGTGGCAAGGGCATGGCAGCCTTTCCCAGGAAGGAGATCAAGGGCTGGCCTTTGACCTCAGCAACCGCCCTTTGACCCTGGCCTTGGCTTTGGCCACCTTCTCCCAGAGCCTGCCCTTAGGCTGGGCTTTGTGGGGCCCTTTGGAGACACAGAGGCAGGATGTGTGGGCAGCCTGAGGTCTCTGTACAAACCCCCTTCCTGCCCAGTTCAGGGGTCTCTGTTCCCGGCTGGCCAGTGAGCAGGTGTGGGTGGCCCTAAGGGGCCCACAGGCCTGGAGCTGGGACCCGGGACCTTGGTCAGGACGGCACCTGTGGCTGCCCAATGCTGATGCCAGATGCTCCTGGCTGCTGGCCACAGGAAGGGCTGTGTGTTGTCCCTGGGAAGGAAGGAAGCACCTGGCTAGGTCACCCGGCCGGCCCCCAGGGACACAGGCCCTGGACATAGTCTTCCCTGGAGGTGTCCCCACGTCAGGCCTGAGGGGGGGACCCGCGGCCAGTGGGTCTGTTGAGGCCAGTGCGTGGCTACTGACCCCAGCAGCCTGGGGATCTTGGAGGGTCCTTGACAAGTTGACCCCTCCACCCCCACCCAGCTCTAGCCTTCAGCTTTCAGGTGTTTGGGGGTGGGGGGCCCTCAGCGCTTCCCAAAGTGGCAGGGCGCACCCCAAAGGCCAGCCCGAGGCCCTCAGCTAGACCCCAACCACAGGGTGGTTGTCCGGGTCCTGGGTGGAGGTGCAGCCGGACGCGGCCTTTATGAAACTTGCAGCAAGTAGGTGCTGGTGGTCAGGAGGGGAGAAGGGGCCGCTCCTATTCCCCATCCTACCCCGAGTGTACTTTCTTGCCACCACTGTGACAGCCAGCTCGAGCGTTCAGAGCGTGCTTCTGCCCAACGGCTGGGACCCCGCCCCTCAGGTACCGGGGGACCCAGCACAGGAGTCCTGGGTCCTGTCCATGGAGCAGGGGCTTGTGGTGAGGAGCTAGGAAGGGCCTGTGTCTAGGGCCGGGCTGTGGCCAGCCACCGAGACGGAGCTGCTGTTAGCACCAGGTAGTGGTTCCCCGGGACCGGTTCTGCCTCCTGAACCCACACCGGGTTCCTTCAGGAAGTAGTGGGCTTTCAAAGACCCCGGGAATGCCGGGGACAGCCACAGGGCACTGGTGGAGGGCCTGGGGCCCTGTAGCCACCTCCGAGGACATGACCTTAAGCGAGAACCCAGAGCAACCCCAGTCTGTGGGGTCTTGGCGCCCCTCCAGCCCACGGAGGTCCTAGGGATGGCCAGTGCCCACGGGGATGAGACACTGAGGCTCAGAAGGGCAGGGACCTGGCCAGGGCCCCCCCAGCCAACTCTCCTGGGCCTGGGTGGGCACGTTGTCCAGTGTTAAACGAGGCACAGGTAGAGTCCCGTGAAATTGTCTGCTTTATGATTTGTAAATCAGATCGTGTATGTCACAGACGCTCATGAGCTTGCCCTGTGCCACCCCCCCTCTCCCCCCAACAAGCCATCCCAGGAGCTGGGAGGCCACACCCTCATCCTCCTCCACACAGGGACTAACCTGGATAAGAACAAGACCTTGTTACCTGCTGTTTGCTAACTTGACCTTTCTACCTGCCACCACCTGACCGCTGCCCACCTGCGTCCCGGGGCTGTCTGTCCGCCGCCGCCTCGGGCTGGTACCGCTTGGGTACCGCTCGGGACCCGCGGCTGCACGGCAGGGTCTTAGCCTGGGTCCTGGTTCGCGGTGCTGCAGTGAACACTGGGGACGCGGGTCTTTGCATACCTGGGGGTAGTATGTGGGACCAGCATCAAGAAGCGTCAACGCTGGTCGAGGGTTTGGGTCGCTGCGACGGCCCTGGGCCCTGCCGTCCACCTGCAAAGCCTGAAGGGGCCCAAGCCCTGGTCAATCTGAGAGCCGGTCACTGCTTTTCATTTCCGCCCAAACTCGCCTCAGTGGGGTTTTCTTCTGCAGAAACCGGGAGGTGCAGTCCGTTCTGTGTTCGGTTAGCATCTGTGTTCTGCAACTTGCCTGTTTGTGTCCTTTTGCCTGTGTCCACATCAAGATACTCCTCTTTTCATTTTCGATGTGTATGAGCCCAAAATGTCATGAACACTAACCGTGTGTCTTTTATGTGTATTGCAAATATTTTTCCACTGTTACTTGTCTTTTTAGCTATGTTTTTTTCTTTCTTGTACAAATGTGTCTTTTTCTGATTGTAAAAGTAATATGTGGTGTTTTTTTAGCATAGAAAATCTGGAAAATAGAAATAAACGTTGCCAACCGCCTCGCCTGGACATGCATGCTTCCTGTTCTTCATTGTGTCCTGTTGAGTCTCTCGTCTGCTGCTTTATTTTAAACAATACGGGGCCACTTGTCACTCAGGTGGTTCTGTCTGCCGATTGTTTTTCACGTAACATTCATGATGCGAAAATGTAGAGGGTAGCTGAAGTGATATTGTCAGTTGTCCGGGTGGTGGAGTCGGGTGCTTTTCATTTCTTTTTTCTCCTGCTGATTTGCATTCTCCGGTTTCTCACAGCGATCACATACTGAGCATGTAGTTGGACAGTAGAGTGTAAGCATTGCCATTTGCAGTAGAACCAGTGGACAAGGGAACCTCCCTTATGACTGGGTAGCAGGCGGTGGGGCCTATGGTGGGGGAAGGGGGTGGGCTCCCGATGAGCAAGCCCCTCCTTGAGGGCAGAGCTCTCTGCTCCTTGGGCCCCGCTGTCCCTGGCCCATCCTCAGCAGGGTGCCGGGGTGAGGAGGACCCTGGGAGGTCAAGGGGTCTTGCAGCATTGTCCTGGGACCAGGAGGTGTGAGTACCCGACCAGCAGTGTGTTCCCTTCCTCAGCCCTGTGTCCCTGTGGGGGGGTGGGGCTCCAGTTCCACATGCAGGTCCCGGGGGCCCCGGCTGTTCAGGCGTCTGTCCTGTGTTCTGGAAGTTCTTCCTAAGGTCTAGCTTGGTTCCGGGGCGCCGTGTGGGTGTGGTGACTGAGCCCACGCAGGGCATGGCCGCCCCCTCAGCCCTCCTCCTGCAGGATGGGGCTGCAGACGGCTGCTCCCCAGGCTTTGGGCGCCCCTTTGTCCAGAGGAAGCAGCCATCCTTGCCCGCTTTCCTCCCCGGTCTCCACGGCTGAGCAAGACTGTGGGTTTGCTGGGGCTTTGGAACACGGAACGGAGATAAGAAGGTGGGACAGTGGTGCTGGGGCACCCGGGGGAGGAGCACACGCAAAGCAGGGCTGAGGCAGGGCCTGCCTACCCCTTGCCCTCTCGTGAGAGCTTGGCCTGAGCAGCAACAGCCTCAGCCAACCACAGGGGCAGGCGAATCCCGTGATGTGGCATCACGGTGGCCAGAGCATGCTTTGGGGGTGAGCTTTGGCTGCCGCCCCATCTCTGCCCGCCTGCCCTCCCCAGACGAGCTGAGCCGGAAAAGGCAGCATTTATACAAGGTCAGATGGCCTGGGGCCCCTTATGTGAACAGAGGCCTCTGAGTCTTACGGTTCCAGTTTTGTGGAAAAACCGCATTCATCTGCGCGGACGCGGGGACAGAACCTGGAAAGAAGCAGCTTCCAAAGGGACACCAGCTTCAGGGTGGGAGGGGCCCGTCCTCAGCCCTCCCAGACCCCTCATGTTTCTGTGGGGACGAGAGTGACCAGTGAGCACCGTGCACTTGGCGAGGTGGGGGACATAAATCTGGCCGGAAGCCCCTGGATCGCTGGGAGGCAGCCTCCCCCCGGGGCTGTACCTCCTGCCCCCACTGTGCAGGGTGAGCTGGGGCTTTGGGCAGTGCCTAGCATGGGACTCAGACTCCGGGGGACCATGGCTGATCACACAGCCCTGGCCGCAGGTCGTTCGCTTCTGCTGAGCCATCTGGAAGCTGTGGGTGCCCGGCTGCTCCGAGGGCCAGGGAGCTGCCAGCCAGGTGGGCAGGGAACTTCAGAAAGGTACCCGCAGCAGGTCTGTGTGGGCCCAGCTGACCACCTCCCTCCCTCCCACAGGCCTCGTAGCCCACTCTGCCGCCCCTGCCCCCGTCCCCGTCCCCGAGGGCTGAGCCACCTGGCCTGACAGTTCTGTCTCCGGCTCTTTCAGACGAGCCAAACTCAGGCTGTACCTGGAGCAGTTGAAGCAGCTGGTGCCGCTGGGCCCCGACAGTACCCGCCACACCACACTGAGCCTGCTGAAGCGCGCCAAGACCCACATCAAGGTGAGCAGGGCTGTGCCCTCCTCGCTGCCTCGGCCCCCGCCGCAGCTGACCCCAGCCTGGCCCTGTGTGTGCTGGGCTGCGGGAGGTGGGACTGGGTGACAGACCACCCTCAGGGGTCCTGGGCTGTGAAGGGGCAGCAGCTGGAAGGACAGGTGGGGCCAGAGGGCGGGGCTCCTTCGATGCCAGGAGGCCAGTGGGATGTAGCACCCAGCAGTGGGGGTGGGGGGCACTTCTGGGGCAGAGGACAGGGCCCGTCTCTGCGGGCTGGTAGTGGGGTGTGGGCTGAGCGAGATGTTGCCTGGGGCAGGCTCCCGAGGTCTGAGACTGAGGCAGGCTGGTTTTGGGGTCTGGTGATGTGTGGGGCCAACCAGGGTGGGTCTTTGTCCCGACCGGGCCCCTGAGGCCTGCGTAGCCATGGGCATCCCCAGGCAGGGCGGCAGGAGCTTCCAGAGGGGGCAGCCCACACCCCGGGGCCCTCCCAAAGAGGGCAGTGCGCAGGGCAGGGGAAGGTGGGGAGAAGGCGAGGGGGCTGGGTGGGCAGGTACAGGCTGGGCGGGTACAGGGGTGCGCTGCCCTGGCAGGAGGTGCCGCCCAGAGCTGGGTGGTGCTGTCCCGGGGCTTCAGGCCCACACGTGACGGCTTGGCCCAGCTGGCTGGTGGCGGTGGGCGTTCTGGAGCCGGTAGCCAACACAGAGCACTGGGCTGGGAGGCGTGGCCTAGCAGAAGGACCCGGTGGGGCTGCGGTAGGTTGGGGGGCACCTGGCCTTTGGGGCCCGCGAGCACTGCGCACCCTGTGGCCCTGGGCCCAGGCCGGGCAGGGGCCGGGGAGTCTGCTCAGGCCTCCGTGCCCCGGTGTGGGGTAGGGGTGGCCCCCAGACTCACAGCTGCTCTGGGCCCTGCCCGCGCTTCGCCTCCTAGAAACTGGAGGAGCAGGACCGCCGGGCGCTGAGCATCAAGGAGAAGCTGCAGCGGGAGCACCGCTTCCTGAAGAGACGCCTGGAGCAGCTGTCGGTGCAGAGCCTGGAGCGCGTGCGTACAGACAGCACAGGTTCCGCCGTCTCCACTGACGACTCGGAGCAAGGTGGGGACGCGGGGGCATCCCTTCCGCAGCCCCTCGGTGGGGGTGGCCGGGGTGGGCGGGCAGCAGATGCCCGAGCACCCTGTGTGCGTGCGGTGGTAGAAGTTGGGACGAGGTGGGCAAGGCACAGGGGGCCAGGCGACCCCCACGAGGGCCGGAGCTGGGCTCCAGCCGGCTTGGTGCTTCTGGGGCTGTGCTGTTCACCGAGTCCCTGAGCCGCGTCTTTCCTGCACCCCCGGCCCCGCAGCCTCTGCTTCACCCACAAAAGACAGAGCCACCCCCCCCCAGCTTTGAAGGGAGCCCCACCGGCCCCCTCACAGTGCTTGCCCCACCCCCTCTGCTCTCCCCAGAAGTGGACGTGGAGGGCATGGAGTTTGGCCCTGGCGAGCTGGACAGTGTTGGCAGCGGCAGTGACGCGGACGACCATGACAGCCTGCAGAGTGGCGGCTGCAGCGACGGCGGCTACGGGCCCCCCTGCCGCAGGCCCGGCCGCCCTGGCCTCTCGTAGGCCCGGTGCCCTCCGCTCCCTGGCCCGCCCGCCCGCCAACCACATCGACCCTTCAGTCTTAAGCCTCTTCGTGGACCCGCTGCCGTGCCATTCTAGAAGCTCCAGCCGCCGCCTGGGCCGCCCACCCCTGCCCGCCTGCTGGTCAGGGCGCACCGTTCCGCCCGCCCCGCCCCGCCAGGCAGGGACCCAGGCAGGGGGCGGGCCCCGCTCTCCCGTCCCGGAGTCCAGCGTAGCCGCCCACGGGTCTGTTCTCAGATTCCTAACCATTCCAGAAGTATTAAATATCATTGCTGCAAACCTCGGCGGGCGCCGTGTTAGGGGCTTAATGACCACCGCGGGGAGCCCAGGCCCCAGCCCGGAGCCCAGGAGAAAGGAGTGGACCGAGGAAGGAAGGAAGGCGTGGCTCTCCGTCCGTCCGTCTGTCCGTCTGTTGGTCCGCGTAGGCTCCGGAAGCACGGACAGGGATCCACGAAGGGCGGGACTCGGGTGAGCACCCTGGGGCGGGAGGGCGGGGCTTGTGCAGCCCATGGGTGTTGGGAGCCAGAGCAGGGTTCCTGGCCCGGCCAGGTCTCCCCACACCCAGCGAGACAGCTTCTCTTAGGTCCCTCAGATGTACGCTTGCACGCACCTCGGCACGCCCGCCCGCACACGCACACGCTCGCAGACACACATGGGCACCAGACCCAGGGGTTCCTGGGAACCAGAGGGCACATGCCCTGGGATGGTTGGCCTTCATCGGTCACCTGGGCAAACCCTGGTCCCTGTGCCTGGCTCCCGCTCCCACACCTGGTCACCTGCCCAGTCTGCACTGGGAAGGGGCGTCCACCTCCCAGCAGGTGCTAGGGGCCTGAGAGTTGACACAACTGGGTCCTCAGGGAGCTGCTTCTCATCTCCCTTAAAAAAAAATAAAATGGCTGCACCACCCAGCCGCTCAAAGCAGGGCTTCTGGGCGAGAGGCCTTCCTAAAACAAAGCAAAAGAAACGTTTTTTTAAAAAGAGAGAACAGCTCCAAGCCCTCCGGCCGAGTGAGTTCCCTCAGCTTGTGCCGCTGCCGCTGCCTCCCGTACGAGATTTTTGTACTCTATTTTCCTAGCGTCGTTTGTCCTTGCTTGCCGAGGGGTGGGCGCGACCCGGCGTCTCAGGGACTCATCCGTCTGTCACCATTGTCCAAGTGTGCCTTGTGTCCTGTGTCCGGCCCCACCCTGACCACCACCACCAGCAGCACGGCCCTCGTAGCTCACGGGACACGCCCAGCCAGCCCCCAGCAGGTGCCGCCGTGTCCCCTGCCCGTGGGACAGTCCCTCTCAGCAGCCACGAATTCCTGGGAGTGAGAGGCTTCAGGGCCGGGCCAGGGGCAGCACTGGGCAGTGGGGCTGCTTTCTGTCACCTGGCAGGAGAAGCCTGGCTTCCCGGTGCGGGGATGGGCGGCTGCTAACAGAGAAATGGGTTCTCCCTGTACCCAGTTGGAACCCACCCTGCTCCCGGGTCTGGAGCGAGGGCTCTGGATTTCAGACCTCGGCAGCTGATGAGGACAGCGCACCCTGGGTGGTCAGGCCTGGGCATTTGGGGGCTTCTGGTCTTTTGTTCCGAAGTGCTTGTCCCCAGGGACCACACAGCAGTATCCGGGGGGTGGGCTGTGGGGCTGACCCACAGCAGCATCTGCCTCCCTCTCTGGTGCCCTGCGCCTGGTTTGCAGATCCCGTTTCTTTTCGGACCTGCTGACAGACACCCCAGGGTGGGTGTCCCGATGGAGGCAGAAAGGGGTCCCTGGGGATGGCTCTGGCACAGAACCCGCCCTGAGGGCCCAGGGGAGCTGGGAGATTGTCCACTTCTGCTGGTGGTCACGAGGAAAGCTGTTCTGGGGGGGCCTGGGGGCCCTGTCTGCCTGAGCATGTCTGCTGAGCACCCCACACCCCTGAGCAGGGCGGGAGAGCCCGGGGCTAAGAACCAGCCTCAGGAGGATCTGTGAGTCCAGGCCCGGGCGATGCTCTGTGTTCCGAATTCCTGAGGCCCTGGCTCCCCCACCCCACCCCCCAGCACCTGGGTGGAAGCTCTGCTCTTACCTCTGGCCGCAGAACCCTGCCCTGGGCCCACCGTGGCCCTCAGTGCCGACAGCCTCACCTGTGCCTTCCCGGGCCAGGGTTCCCACGTGGGCTAGGGTGCTGGCCTCACTGGCCTCCCCAGGGGTGCTGTGGCCCCAGGGGCCCCCCTATACCAGCAGACAAGTGAGGGGCGGTCCTCAGGGCCAGGGTGTGGTGCTAGGAGTTTCATGTCCACGTCCCGCCGCCCAGTTCGTTGCCATTTGCACAGGTTGGCTGCCCCTGGTGGCTGTGGGGACCCAGTGGGGCCCCTGCTGAGGCCACCGTGGATTGTTAAGAGCTCGCCTGGGCTGTCGGGTCTGTGGAAAGCAAACGGGACCAGGACAGTGCCCTCCCACGCCCATGTGGGCCTCCACGGTGGCACCGGGTGGCTGAGGTCTGGAACCCCAGGCTCGGGTTTAGGACGTCTCCACCCTCTTTGGAAGAACGGCCCCACTCTCCAGGCCACCCCCCTACCCCGCCTGAACCCCGATGCAGCCCCGCTGGCTGGGGAGGCTGCCGGGAGGCTCCTCCTCGGGCTCAGAGGCCTGGTGCCCAAACCTGCTTTCCTGGGCAGGTGGAGCCCTGAACCCCTTTGGCACTGAGGCCCTGCCCTGCTTCCTGCCCCAGACAGCCCCCACCTGCTGGGTGAGGCAGGCTTCCTCCGCTCCCCACCCCTGCTTCTGTCTGGGCCAGCTCACCTGGGGCCCCCTCCCCACTGCTGTGCACACAGGACGCTGACCGTGGGCCACCTCTCGGGCACTAGGGCAGGTTCGGTGCCAGCGTCTAGAGCCGCCCAGGGGGCCGGGTGCTGGCCACGTGGGCGCGTGACAAGACCCTCAGTGGAGAGACGGGCGACCCACTCACCTGCTCACTGGGAGGGACTGTGCTGTACCTTCTGTCTTTGTAATATAAATACAGATTTTTATACCTCACCCCTCTGGCTTCCGGTTCTTTCCATCACTGTGTTTGACTCCCCTCGGCCTCTGTAGGGATCCTAAGCCCACTGGTGGCCTCTCAGCCCTCCCCACCCTGCCCACGGCCTTTGCTCTCTGACACTCGGTGGACTGTGGTCCTCCCACACCTGCGGGCTGGCCACCACTGAGACCCCGTCGTCACAGCTGCCTCCCTAGACAGTCATACCGGGAGTTGAATGAAAGTGGAAACCCCCACCCCACACACACACCTGTTGGCCAACCAGGACCTTTTGCTGCAGCATTCAGACTGGCCCTGGGGCTGGGCACTGCCTCATGAAGGCAGCTTGGCCCTTAGGGCACCCCATGCCAGCCAGGGGCCCTTGGTGGGTACCCTTGGCCTGCCTGCATGTGCTGCTCCACCCAGCAGCTGCCGGCTCTCTGGATGCACCGGGGAAACAACCCCTGGGCCTCCTCAGTGTCCGCAGAACGGCCTAGGCATGGCCCCTGCCTCCTGCCATCGGGACCTGCGGTGTGGGGAGGGGTGTGGAACAGCATGGCCTCAGCAGAGAGCAACCGGGAGGAAATAAGTGCTCACCGGCAGTGGCGGAGACTCGGGCGGCCAGCACGGCTGACTTGGGAGTGGGGGTGCCATGGCACTGCACACGCGGCCATGGCACATGGGAGATGGCTGAAGGAGACCTGCAGGCGGTTTGGGGGTGTCTGGGAGAGGATCTGAGTCCGTCCTCCCTCACGCAGCAGCAGGCAGCGGGAGCCGGTGCAAGTCCCCCTGGGGTGCCCCTAGAACACAGACTTCCAAATGGGAGTGCAGCTTGGGTCCAAAGGTGAAGGAGGGCAATTGGATTCTGAATGTCACTGTGAGTTAGAATCACCGCGGGTTTTTACGGGCAGCGCGAGGGCTCCAGGAGGCGTGCTAAGCGCTCAGCTAGCTCCTGATGTGCTCACACTGGGCCCACCGCACAGATGGGAAGCGGAAGCTCAGGGAAGGCACCCACCTTCCCCAGCGTGGTGGGCCTGGCCCTCCCAAAGCCCCTCTCGCCACATCCCATCTCCGTATTCTAGGCCTGGGTTATAGCAAGCAAATGGGACACCTGCTTCCGTCTTCTCAGCAGCAAGAATAGCCTCGGGGAGCCTTGTTGCCCCCAACACCTCCAGGATTAAACCCAGGTGCCTTGCTCTCTCTCCATCCACTCCAGTGCCTTCCACTCAAACCACTGCCAGCCCTGCTTCCCTCAGCACCCACCAACCCATCCTCAGCTCCCGGCTCAGCGCTGGGCCTCTGCTGGGAAGCGGGCCGAGTCCTGTGCCCCTTCCCATTGTTGCTGGGATCACGGTCACCCAAATGTGGGGGCTGGTCTCCTCTGGACTAATCAGCAGCGGGGCCCTTTTCATGTAGCTTCATTGCCTCCCTTCTCAGTCCCGGGTCGGGCCAGGCCCCCCAGTGCACCCTAACCCCACAGCGACCTTTTCAGAATGCAAACGGGATTGTGTCACCTGCCCGCTTAGCTCCCAGCGGCTCTCAGACCCTCGTGCCTCATGGCCGGCTGCCTCCTCAGCCTGTCTGGAGGCTCTTCATGAGACTGGTAAAGGGGAGTGAGTTTTCCCCTTTGCCGCCTGAACGTCAACGTGATGTAAGACAAACCCGCTCTTTGCCCACTCTTCTCCAACCGCCTGTCTGAGCCTCATCCTCTGCTTTCTTCAGAGTGGGAAGGATGACTAGGAAGGAGAGCCACTTGTCCCCTCAGCTGGAAACCCGGTGGCGTCCGGACTTGCTCTCTCTGCCTTCCAGGAGGTGCTCTGCCCCAGGAGCCCTGGGCCAGCTCGCTCCTCCTCTCCCCAGTGCCCTTCATCTGTCTGTTGCCACCTTCTGTCACTTTTGTCACTGCGGAATCAAACTTCTAACATATGTCTCTTGTCACTCGGCTGCTTGGACACTGCGCCCCCGCCCCCCACCCCATTGCTTGAAGAATGGAGTCCTGCCACCACCGCTGAAAATACATCTGAAAACGAATGATCTTTAACATCAGACTACAGTTTAAACACATCTGAAAAGATGCCGTCCAAACCTAAAGTACGTTTTCACATCAGCAGGAGAAGAAGATGGCTACAGGAAGGAGAAAAGGAGGAAAACCAAACAGGACCACGTGATGCTCACAGCTCTGTGTTTAGGTCTGTTTCCTCCACTACATTCTCCTGGGCTTCCCCCAGTTCCTTTTCTCTTTTGACTCTGCAAGTCCCCTATTAAATCCCCACGACTGTGGAGGAAAGAGCTAAGTGTAACATATTTGCTTTCTTTTTTTTAATTTTAATTTTTTATTGTTTTTTGACAGAGAAACAGAGATAGACAGAGAGAAGGGGGAGGGCCCAGAGCCGTCTCCACAGTTGACAGCATTGGTTTTCCATATAGTTTCACTCCACAGGTGGGCACAGGGCTGTGCAGGGCAGGAACTGGGCCGGGAGCCTCCGCATAGGCCCCGGCAAGACCTGAACTGGGGGCACAGCCCAGCTCAGCATGTGGGTCCGCATGGGCCGGGGCTGGAATTCGATCCCCGGCCTCCGGGGCTGCAAAGCGAGCGCTTAACCTGCTGAGCCATCCCGGCTTCCCCAATATTTGCTTTCTTAAATTCCAAATGCAACCTCAAGTGCAGAAATGCCTTCATAAGTCAACTTTCCAAAGAAAAGTTTCCAAGTCTTTATAGTTGAACCTGTTGTGTTTGTCGTTGGTGCTCTGGGGGACAATACCATTGTGATTTCTACTTTATATTTTTATGGGTTTTTTGTTTGTTTGTTTGTTTTGTTTGGTCCCACAAACATCTTTTAAAGTCAGTCATTCCATGTTGTATGGAGAGCCTGTGGGCCAGAAAATGACCCAAGAGTCACTAGGAAGAGTGGGCTTCTAGAAGAACCTCCTGTGCTTGGGGGTCTCACTCTCCTGTGCAACGTGGCTCTTTCCATGAAGTAGCCCCTTTTCATTCTGGTATCTTCTCTGTCCTCTGAGTTCCTCCTCCCAGTCTATAAAGATCCCCAAGTTCCTCCCATCTTAAAACAAAGCCCAAACCCTCCCCTCAGTCTTTGCCTCCTCAGCAAAATTCCTTGAAGGCACTGTGTGCACAGCCTTCACTTCCTCCCTACAAGCCAGCTCAGCTCCTGCCTCCTCCATGGTTGGCTGAGGGAGTCCTCCTGGTCCAGGGGCTCTCACCTAGCCTCCCAGCTCACCAGCAGGACACATCTCTGCCCCCATTTCATGCCGGACACTGACGGCCCGTAAACAGTTTCCCCTGTCTTGTTTGTTTTTCAGATCATTTTAGGTTTTCTTTTCTTTTCGAAGAGGAGGATAAAAAAGTAAAACAAATTGGGGAAGCCGGGATGGCTCAGTGGGTTAAGCACTCGCTTTGCAGCCCTGGGGACTGAGGATCAAATCCTAGCCCTGGCCCACGTGGACCCATATGCTGAACTGGGGTGTGCTTCCCGTCCGGGAGGCACCCAGTTTGGTTCTTGCCCCCTGGTAGGGTCCTTGGCTCAAGGGTGTGAGCTTCCCATGATGGAGGCCCCTGGCCTGGTTCCCGCCCTGCACGGCCCCCCGCCCACCCGTGTGGAACGAAACCATATTGAAAACTAATGATGTACAACCATGGAGACGGCTCTGGGCCCTCCCCCTTCTCTCTGTCTCTGTCCCTCTCTGTCAAAAACAATAAAATAAATATTTAAAAAAATAAAATGAAAAGTAAAACAAATGAATAGAAAGTATCTTCAACAAAAGATTAATTCGTGATATCTGCCTTCGAACATGTTTTTTTCTCTCCTTAAAAATATATTTTTT
>PVKE010031506.1:0-18992 GCA_004027555.1 Craseonycteris thonglongyai
CTTTACTAATACACTTAAGTTATCATAAAAAACATTTGTGAGGGAAAGCCGGGACGGCTCAGCGGGTTGAGCGCTCGCTTTGAGGCCACGAGGACCGAGGATCGAATCCCGGCTCCGGCCCAGGCAGGACCCACATGCTGAACTGGGGAGTTCCCACAGTTCGGTTCTCTAACTGTCTCTGTCTCTGTCTCTCTCTCTACCTGTCAAAAGTAAAATAAAAGTAAATATGCACTGAAGATAAAATAATTACTCTCTATAAATATAAAAAGATATAAAAACAAAACAAACCAAAAAAAAAAAACCAAAACATTTGTGATAGATAGTATTGTCAACTCAAATTTTACAGAGGAAATGATGGTAGAATGATGATGAAGAATTGCCTAAGGACATACAGCTAGCGATTGATGAGCCAGAGAGTTTGATACAATAATCATTATACTACATAGCTTTGTAAACTGTAAAGTGCATAGATGCTGTCACAAATGGCTACTTAGGATGATTATTGGTACAAATATTCAGGAAATCAATGTTGGTCTCATTATGGGCAATGGAGCATCTGGTGTAGCTCTGTAGCTGGGGATCTGCTGCTTTTGTTTAGGAAACCTCTTTCCATCTGTGGGATCGATCGCTCTCTCTCTCTCTCTCTCTCTCTCTCTCTCTCTCTCTCTCTCTCTATCTCTATCTCTATCTCTGTTACTAGAGAGTTGGGTCCCCCTTGGCATGGTGTTCAGGTTCTTGGCATCCCAAACAAAGAATTGAGTGAGACACCAAGGTGCAGAGGTGAAAGAATAGTTTCTTAGAAGTAGCAGTAGTAGAAGTACATTTTCAAGAAGTGGAAGCAGGCCGGAGCAAGAGAAAAAGGCTCAAGGGCCCCAATTATTGGGGCCTGGCAGGTTTTTTTTTTCTTTCTTAGAAGGGGTTACACATTTTTGGGTGTGGGGCCTTTTGACTGACAGCCTTGACTGACAGGGTGCTCATTGCATCACTTTTTCCAGCTGCTCACGTTTCTTCCCAGAAAAACTCATGGGTTGGGGAGCAAGACTTAATGGCCATTTTATTACAATTATATTACAATGAGGCTAGGGGTCAGGCAAGGATGAAGTCTAATGGTTTGTGGCAGTGCCCAAACCCAGCTCACTCTGATTGGGGTCTTAGCTCCCTATTTCCAGGGGGTTTTGGCAGAAAGATTCGTCTCTAGCAGCTGGGCCTGGGCAGTTCCTGGGGAGTGGACACTGGTGGTGTGAGACACTACTCATCATATTGGGTGGGGTCTCCTGGAAGTGTGGTGACTATGATAACTATCCCAGCAGTGAGAGCTCAATGGGAGGGGCCCTGAGATCCTCCTGCTCTAGCTGCCTGCCTGCCTTCATCCTGAGCAACGTGATCCCCTTAAATCTCTGTGGAAAGTTGAGGGGTTGAAGGTCTTTTCTTTACCTGTTTCCTGCTGAGTGTGGTCATAGACTCTGCCTATTGCAGAGTCACAGAACTCTCACCCTTCCTGGGCTAAAAGGGAGAGAGGGGTCTTAGGATCCATTTAGAAGGTCTTGTTCAGTTTTTCAAATAAAGTGAGTTGGAGTCCTTGCTGTATTATGAGCCATGTCTCAATGGTTCACTGACCCGGGGAGACATGAGTTTATCACGCAGATCCCGGAGTCATAGACACAAGGTGACTTTGGGAGGAAAAACTCATTTTAGGCCCTCAGGGTCTGTGGGACACCCTCTGGCCTAGTTTGTTATTCCTGGGACATTGGTTACCCAGGATCTAGGTCTGGAATGGCTTGAAAAGGTAGCTAGGCTACAATAATGATTACAGTGAACAAGTAAGGAAGGAATTTTAAACTAATCAACTAGAATAATAGGCAGGGGGCATTTCATTAAAAAAACTGTCCACCCTTGATTAAAAAGAGTGGCTAAGCCAGAAACTGGAAAGACAACAGAAGGGTTAATAAGTGAGGGTTTAAAGAGGAGACTTTCCCCCTATCTTCTCTATACCTATTTCTATCTCTATACCTATATCTATAAATTATCTTTATAAATTCAATGTACAATTTTATGTCTTATGTCAATATACATCTCCCCAAGAACTCACCTAGGTATTCATCTTTGGTAACTATCATATTTCAAGTCAATTTTATCTTAGACTATCACTCTATCTCAGCTCAATTATACATAAAGACATAGGACTAACCAAAATTATCACTGTGCATATACAAACCATAAGCTGTTATTGTCATTTAAATTTACTGTGAATTATTTATCATCTCATAAGCCTCTCAAAGAAGGAAAGGCATTGGAAGTGCTCAGAACCTCAGGAGGTAGGTGGAGGCTACGTATGTGGTGCTGTCTGAGATGTGATGAAGAGTCTGGGCATTCGGGGGTACAGTGAAGGAGTCTGGGCCTCCAGAAATCAGCACAGGAAGAAAGGCCCTGAGTGGGCTGAAATGACCTCCATTAGGAGAGGTGGGATTGTATAAAAATCACACTTTATAACTGTGCCCAGAGTCATCTCTGGCCTGGATGATCCCATGGGGCTGATAACTCAGAAAAAGGAGAAGTCCTTGCTTGAGGATGGCATGTTTTCAGCATCTGCCTGTTAAACATCTCAATGAGACAATCTTAGCCATCAAAAGCGGCATTTCTCAACTTACTTTGCTCCCATGCACACAGGCAGCTCTTTAGACAAAATGCTCCTCGAGTTCTGAGTCATTCCCTGCAGCTCTGCCCCCATCTTTTCTACTCAGGGAGGTGTATCATATGCTTTTTCCAGCTACACATTCTATGCATCCCATCAATCTAGCTTACACCAGCACTCTTAGGAGTATCCCTCCCACGTGCACCTGGAGAATTCCTGCTCTAGATAAAGAGAAAGAACTTAGAAAAAATATGACATGGTATATTATGCTAAATCAGGGACTTCCGAAACTTAAACCAAACCAAACAGATTTATCTGGAGTGAGCCCGTGCTGCTTCCCCACAAGCTGCTCAAGGCGGACTGGTCCCATCCCTTCTCCTCAGCCTCCCACCCAGCGTCTGGCACTCCCATTCCTTTGAGTATAATCCATTGCATTAATGAACACGGAGCCCCTGCGACTTTATTTCAGTTCTGTAAACAGTACCCAAGAATATTCTCATGGGCTCTGCTTATGTGAATGTGCTTCATAATGGTTATATTAAATTATTTAACTTCATAATGGAGATAATTCAAGGTAAGAAGAGTTCCTTTAAAAATGTTTTATTATATAACGTTTAGGTGTCCAGCATTATACTTCGGCGTCTATATACACTTCAAAGTGATCACCACCACAAGTCTCCTGATGATCCACTACTGTGCAGTTGAGCCTCTTCACCTGTTCTGCCTAGCCCTGCCCCCATCCCCTTCCCCTTCCCCTCTGACAACCACTAATCTGTTCTTTGTACTATGAGTTTGTGTTGCTTTTTTAAGATTTCACATATGGTGGGGAAGCCGGGATGGCTCAGTGGGTTAAGCGCTCACTTTGCAGCGCCGGGGACCAGGGATCGAATCCCGGCCCCGGCCCATGCAAACCCATATGCTGAACTGGGAGCTCCCCCAGTTCAGTTCTCTCTCTGTCTCTGTATCTCTCTCTCTCTCTCTCTCTCTCTCTCTCTCTGTCAAAAATAAATAAAATATATTTTAAAAAAGATTTTACATATGGTACTTGTCTTTCTCTCTCTGACTTACTTCACTTAGCATAGGCCCTCACGTTCCGTCCATGTTGTCAAAATTGGCTAGATTTTTTTTCTTTTTTAAATTGCTGAGCAGTATCCCTTTGTGTAAACCATCTCTTTTTTTTTCTTTTTATCTTTTCAACCACCCATAGACATTTAGGTTATTTCTAAACTTGGCTATTTGAGTAATGCTGCAGTGAACATAAGGCGCATATCTCTTTTTGAATGAGTGCTTTCTATTTTTCAGATGGATACCCAGAAGTGGGATAGCTGGGTCATATGATAGCTAGTTTTATTCTTAATTTTTTTGAGGAACCTCCGTAATGTTTTCATAGTGTCTGTACCAATTCACATTCCCACCAACATTGTACATGGGTTTCCTTTTCTCACAGCCTCGCCAACACTTGTTATTTCTTATCTTTTTGATAAATAGTCATTCTAACAGGTATGAGGTAATAGCTCATATTTGATTTTCATTTTCCTAATAGTTATTGATGTTGAACATCTTTTCATGTGCTTGTTGGCCATCTGTATGTTTTTGGAGAAATATGTATTCAGATTCCCTGCCCATTTTTTAATTGGGCTGTTTTATTGAGTTATTGTATTGTTATTGAGTTATATATAAATTTTTCATATATTTTGGATATTAGCCCCTTATCAGATAGTTGGTTTGCAAATATCTTCTCCTACTCACTGGGTTGCATTTTGTTTTGATAGCTGTTATCTTCACTGTGTAGAAGCCTTTTAGTTTGATGCAGTCCCATTTCTTAATTTTCTTTTGTTTCCTTTTCCTTTGGAGTCAGATTTACAAAGACACCATTAAGGCCAATGTCAAAGAGATTACTGCCTGTTTTCTTCTAGGAATTTCATGGTTTTGGGTCTTACATTCAAGTCTTTAATCCAGTTCTAGTTAAATTTTTTTTTTTTTTTTTTTGGTATGGTGTAAGATAGTGCTTTAGTTTCATTTTTTTTTTTAAGATTTATTTTATTGATTTTTGATAGAGAGAAACAGAGACAGAGAGAGACAGAGAGAAGGGGGAGGGCCCAGAGCAGTCTCCATAGTTGACATTACTTTTCCATATAGTTTCACTCCACAGGTGGGCACAGGGCTGCGCAGGGCAGGAACTGGGCCGGGAGCCTCCTACATAGGTCTCGGCAAGAACTGAACTGGGGGCACACCCCAGTTCAGCATGTGGGTCCGCATGGGCCGGGATTCGATCTTTGGTCCTCAGGGCTTCAAAGCGAGCACTTTACTTGCTGAGCCATCCCAGCTTTCCCAGTTTCATTTTCTTGATGTGGTCATTCTGTTTTTACAGTATAAGGTTTTGAAGAGACCATCCTTTCTCTACTGTATATGTTCTTGGCTACTTTTTTTGTTGATTAATTGTTCATATCTGTGTGTGTTTATTTCTGTTCTTTCAGTTCTGTTCTGTTCTGTTGATCCATGTTTTTGTACCAATTCAATACTGTTTTGATTCTATAACTTTGTAGTATTGTTTGAAAGCAGGGAGGGTGATATATCCAGTATTCTCCTTCCTTCTCAATATTTTTCTTGTGCTATTCAAGATAAGAGTTTCTAGTTAATTATGTAAGGAATTTTAGTTACCTGTAGCTCAAGGAAGGCACACTAGGGTTTAACTTTAAAGTCCAATGAAAGACATTTATCTAGGGGGAGAAAGATTGGGATGTATTTGATCATTCTGGGAAAAAGCAGCTTCTATATATTCTAAACAATACAGATAAAAGATTATTTGGTTTGTAAGGTAAGATGGAATCAGATTAAGCAAATTTAGAACTTTGTTAGTAAATTAGATAGTAATTAATTAGAAACAATTAGCAATAATAATTAATAAACCATCTAAAATTCGGGGAAGCCGGGATGGCTCAGTGGGTTAAGTGCTCACTTTGCAGCCCTGGAGACCGAGCATCGAATCCCGGCCCCAGCCCGAGTGGACCCATATGCTGAACTGGGGAGTGCCCCCAGTTCAGTTCTCACTGGGGTGAGACCCTGGCCCAGTTCCTGCCCTGTGCAGCCCCACTCCCACCTGTGGAATGAAACTATGTGGAAAAAACAAATGATGTGCAACTATGGAGACTGCTCTGGGCCCTCCCCCTTCTCTCTGTCTCTGTCTCTGTATCTCTATCTGTCAAAAACAATAAAAATAAATATTTAATAAAAAAATAAAAATATGTATGTGGATTTTTGTAAATTAACATAATTGTATTTAATACAGAATCCAAAGCTATTATTATAGTAAAATTAAGAGAATTTTTAAATTAATTCTTATTAATTTGATAATCAAAATCATTTCATTATGGTTTTAATTTGCATCTCTTATCACTACTTGACCAGGTTTTTTATGTCTATTTTATAGGACTATGTCCTCTTTTGGGAATTGTCTGTATTTTTTGCCCAAGTATCTATAGGAAGAAGTTTTGTTATTTTTCTAATAATTTTACCATCCTTATCATTTTCTCTGTATTTCATGTTCTAGTACACTACCTAGCACATTGATAAGCATTCAATAAATATTAATTTTATTGAAAAAATGTTTTTCTTTTAGAACTATTTTTTTTTTCTGCATTATAGATTTATTTTTATCTAGGACATGAATTGATTGATATATTTATCACTTTAAAATACAGTCAATTTTATTTACATATTGGCAAAATATTTCTTTTGGAGTTTTTATTATTTTAATTCTAAAGCTTTCCACAATTAGTATAAGTTCAAGAGAAATCCTATATGTTTCACAAGCTTGAGAGCTTTCCAGAAAAGGCAGGTATATTTGAATCAGGAATGCTCCTCTTTCTGTTGATCACAATTCTCTGCTTGCCATGGAATATAGGTTGTTATAGTGAAGGGAAGGTGGTTGAAGTGGAAAATAAATGTAATATGTTGATTATAAAAAAGGTTTTTAAAAATAATACATAATTTTCCTAACTATTCTTCTTTAAAATAGGGTTGAGTCATTGAATTGCCTATTGTATTTGCATGGGACAATAAAATCTTCCACATTATTGCAAGTCAAATTGGTCCTTGTGTCTTTATGCTTTGCTGGCAAGGTTGGGACCATGACTAATAAAGGACATCTTGCTGTGGGAACATATTCCACACCCTCCCTATTGATTTCCTGGCCCAGAAACACAGCCAAACCAGTCTTCCTGGAACCAGACTGCCATGGTTACTGCTAGACTACCCCCAAGATTGGCCTCTCCATGGCAGATGATATTGAAATCACAAAGAAGACTAAAAATAAGAATTCACTTTGTCCTTAGAGCTCAGAGTTTGGGGAAAGATTTGTTAAAAAAAAAACCTCCATACTGGTTATCCAGTATGAGAATCAGGAAAGAATGTTCATCGAGATTTACTAAAGAGATACGTACAATCTGAACAAGTTCCAAAGGGAGAACTACAGTCCTGGTAGAGTGAATGGTGTGAATCAGGGCAGGAGGATAGAGAGATGATGTGTATGTTCGGAGACCTGAGAATGGTTTAATATGACTGGAGTGTGAGTTGTGTGTGAAGAGAAAGAGAATAGCAAAATGAAGTGCAAGAGTCAGGTGGGACTATAGATGGCGAAGAAAACCTTGAACGCTGCACTGTAGTGTTTGCATTTCCTCAGGGACTTGATGGCAATGACAGTGGGAATGACCTAATCTAACCAGTGTTCAAAGACATGATTCTGGAATCTGTGAGGAGAATGGTCCCATCCATTGATACTGGGTTGACTAAATGAACTACGTACCTTGTTTACTTACCTAGGTGGTGAATATATAAAATCCTTTGTTGCCATCTAAAAAATAATATGGCTACTCCTTATTATGGGAAAGAAAGCTAAACAGCAAAGCACAAAAACTCATGAGGATTAACCCCTCTGAAAATATGTCATGTCAACTGAAATTATTTACCCCGAGGACGTTACTTTTTGTTTCTATTGAAGTTTTTTTTTCTCATTTAAACATTCCACCATAGTTTTTATACTCATATGCTTTACAGTATGAAATGATTATATAGTTACCACATGAATTTTAAACTTGCCAAGATTCAGGACTGGCTTTTGGCAGAGGCTATATAAAGCTAGCACTGAGGTGTTCATAATATAATGTGTCTGTCAAGAATAAAAAAGCTAAAAATAAATAAATAAATAAAAGAATAAAAAAGCTGAAGCAGGCAAGCTTCTGCAAAGGCCTTGATGACCCATCACTCACTCTTTACACTTCTTCATTGAGAACAGTTATGAATTAACTTGGGAGGTTCATGATTATTTCCTAACAGTGCATATATTTGTGGGTCTAAATGAAAATAAAATGACTATATGAGTGAAAATTGCCTTTCAATAAGAACTGAGAGTTGTACAGCTGTTTTGTCAATGGCATGTTATTGATTTTCTGTGTAATTGGATCTAAGTAGAAGCCAAGGGAAACAGATCATTTTGGTACTTGGAAGCAATGCCCATCATTTTGAGAGAATGGGAAACATCAGGATGGTTTTTCTTTTTATAAAAGGTCACTCTCATCAAATGATTTAGAGTTTATTTTGAAGAAACATGTTATTTCTGTTAAGGAGGATTTGCCAACTACTGAGTGATTGGAAAATATTCTGTAAGTCAGCCTCACAGTCAAGCATGAAAAGATCAAAGACACATGCCTATTTCCCTTCTAAATCCTTCAGAATCATTTTTGACTGGGAGAAATGCTAATCCAATATGAAAAGAACTCATACTGATGTCTGTGTGATTGCAATTTTTTATTTATTTTTTATTATGTTCCATTGTTTACCTGCTTAATAGCCCTCATTTGTTTTGCTTTGTGAATTCTGTGATCCAGCTCACAATTTGGACAACCTTTGTGCACCCAATGAGGTAAATCACTGGACGCTGGTTCACAAAAGAGAATTTTTATTAGGATTAGCAGCTGATAGGCCCTGTCCCCGCTTGGAAAAGTCCCAGAGTACAGGCTTTTTCTTAGCCTCTTCAGCCAATGTCTAAGCTTTTCCTGGACAGTGTAACTGTTGCCAAGACAGCTGCAAACACCCAGACAGAGAGAGAGGGAAGTGCCTTCCGCCACAGGGACATGGGACTCCGAGCTCTGCTGAGTTCTCATAGAGATGGACAGAGCTATTCAGGGACAATTCAAAGAGAAATTATAGTCTCTTTAAAAATTTTTTTTTTAATTTATTTATTTTTATTTTTGACAGAGAGAGAGAGAGAGATAAAGAGACAAAGAGAGAACTGAACTGGGGGAGCTCCCAGTTCAGCATATGGTTCCGCACAGGCCGGGGCTGGGATTTGATCCTGGGTCCCTGGCGCTGCAAAGTGAGCACTTAACCCACTGAGCCATCCTGGCTTCCCCTGTAGTCTCTTTAGAAGAGTGATATTTTATAATCAGAGACCAGTAGATACTTAGAGTAAAGCATGGTCAAAATCTTCAGGGTTAGAAGGACTTCGAAGGTCATTTGATGTTAAATCTCCTTTATGACATTTCAATCAGTTCTCATTTGAATCCTTCCTCCAGCAGGGAGCTTGCTAGTTCCCTGGGCTGTTTGTGACTACACTTGTTTAGAAAACTTAGACATCTTTGCCTATTTCTTTCTAAAATCTATTCTTTTCACTTCCAACCTATTTGTCCTAGTCAGAATACCAAGAAGAAGGCAGAGATGCTGTGGAGCATTAGGAATGAAAAACAGAAGACCCAAAAAAACAAAAACAAAAAACCAAATTGTTGTTACTATTGCTATTCCATGTAAATACTCAGAAGTTTAACTTATCTACTTGATATGCATGTTCATAAGTAGTCATTACTTGGGTGGGAACTTCTCAAGGAATAACAAATGGCCCTCTTTGTCCTCGACAGTGATTTTGAATTTAAAGCAGCATGACACAAAACATTTGGTCATTTTCACTAACAATGGTAGGGAAGAGGAATAACAAGTCTTTGGATTTTTCCTCGAATGTACTTACAGTTACTGTTATGTGTTCCTGAGATTAGGGGTCAGGCTACTTCTGTCTAGCAGAGTAGGTTGGACAGAGGAAGGGGACAGACTGATATTTTGCAACAGAGGGGCCTTAGTGGCTGCATGGGAGTTCTGCTGTTAGGATGGCCCTACAGAATTGTCCTAAATTGAAAAAGTGGGTGGGGCTGGCTCTTTGTATTCCCTTATCAACTGGTCACTGATTTGGGCTGCCCTTGGCTGGGGGTGTGACCTTGGCTTAGGTGGCTCTCTCTGTTCCACTGCAATTTCCACAGGGGACTCAGCTGGGAGCTGTCAGATGGTCACACACCAATGGGTCCTGAATAGAAAATTGTGACAAGGAGCTGGGCACCTCACACCCACTACAGTTCTGGCCGTCCCAGTGGATGCCTGGTGAGTCTGGGTTACACAGGGGAGTTAATACTCTGTGGAGAGGATTTGGAGGGATGACAGGAGGTGGAAAGATAAATTGCTCTCTTTTCCACCGCTGTGCAGATTGTTCTGAGATGCAAGTCAGGAGACTGAGCAGTAGGCTGCATTTGTTGCAAAGGTATAACCAACTTTGTTTCCTGCCTTTTGTACCTCCCCCCACCCCTCCTTTCTCCTGGTAGCTTCCCATTAGATTTAAAATAAAATAAAAGCATTTGGTTATGACCCTCTGTAATTTTTCCTCTGCTTATCTCAGAACGAATCTCTTCCCTTGCTCTCACTGCTGTATCCTGTTCTAGTCACACTTGATGTTCTCTCTTTTCTTGCAATGCACCACACTTTGTTCCTGCCTCAGGGCCTTTGCATTGCTATCTCCTTGGCTAGGAATGCTTTTCCACTTCTGGTTGCCTCCTCCTTGTCATTAAGGTCTCAGTTCAAAGTATTTCCCCTGAGAGGTCTTTCCTGACTGCCCTGTTAAACCTTGTCCTTCATCCCTACCCCTAGCCCATGTTTATTTCATTAGTCTTTATCACTACTTGAGATTGTCCAACTGAAATAAATTGACAATTTAATAAAATATCCACTTAGTAGGTTTCCTCCCACTAAAATGCAAGCTCTCTCAGGCTGGACCCAAGTTGACCCCTTTCATTACTGTATCTATTTCAGCTACTAGATTCCCAGCATAGATGTTCATTAATAATGTATTGAATGCTTTTGTTTATTTCATGATGTTTGTTGAACTCCTACTATGTGGTCAATCCTGCTCTATCCATGAGTATTGGCAGCGAACAAAATGGACAAAGCCCCTGCCCTCATGGAGCATAGATGCTATAAAGGCTGGTTTGGGGGAGAAATCAGAAGGTATAAATAACTAAATAAGTAAACAAGTAAATACATGTCAGGTGGTGGTAAGAGTGATAGAGTAGGATAAGACAGAGTGAGGAGGTTGGGAGTGTCATAGGCAGGAATGGAGTCAGGGGACTTCTCACTCACATTTGATGGGAGTCTTGAAGAGAATGAGGATGCAGACTGGAAGGTGAGGAGTGGTTGTGAAAGAATGTTCTGGGCGAAGGCCTTGAGGTGGCTGTGTATGAGGTGTGTTGGAGGAAAAGCAGAGAGGCTGGTACAGCTGAAGTAGGGAGAGCAGCGGAAAGTGGCAGGAGAAATTGGACAGGTGAGAGACCAAGTCAAAGCTATTAGGATCCAGGAGGCCATGCAAGGGTTTGGCCTTAACTCCCAGTGAGAAGGAAATCCTTGGGAGGTGTCAGACCGGAAGTGTCATATGAACTGTCTTACTTTCTAGAAGGTACTCTGGCTATTGTGTTGAGAATAGACTTGATGGGGGCACAAAATAGAGAGACTGTTAGGAAATTAAGGGAGGGAGAATGTTCTGAGTCAAGGTATATTTCAAGGTGAGGCAGACAGGACTTGATACATAAAAGGTTTGAAAGTTGGAGAAAACAAAGTCCAAATTGATTCCCAGGTATTGCCATGAGTAATTAGAAGAATAGAGTTGCTATTTACTGAGATAGAGAAAGTCTGCAGGAAGAGCAGATTTGAGAAAAAACCAGGCAGCATTTTAGGGGCAAGAAATATATTATCTTAAGGTATTGTTATTGAATGATCTATTTTTTACCTTCGGCAGGTCCTTCAGAGCTCCGCTAGCCTCTTCCTTCATTTAAAATAATTCTTAACTTACAAATTGGGTAGGATGTACTTACATGCATGCGTGCATGTGTGTGTGTTATAGGGTATATACAGATGGCTGAAGGGTGTGAATAAGTCATGCCAATAACTGGTGGGAGAAGCACATTGCTAGCTGTGATGGCCTGCCCTCCCTGTTTCTCATCTCACTGTGGAGAGGAGAAAGCCAAAGCCCAGAGCCGTGTGGTAGCTTGTTTGAGGCCAGATGAGTAGCATAACTCGCTGTGGAGTGAAGGTTTCCACTCTCTCTAGCCCCTGTCTCTTCCACAGTATCACATTAATTATCTACGGTTACATTTCCCTACAGCAACTGGCATCTCTTGGACAGCAAGGATTAGAAATAGTTTGAGTAAAATATACACATTGTTAAAGATCATGCTATCTTTGGAAAAACTTGAAATCCCCCGAAGCCAGAGAGGGGGAGAGAAGGCAGTGTGAATGTTTACAGTCACTAGATGCGATACTTTAGCGTTTGCCTATAACTTACCCAAACTTGAGTATTTATTCCCCCTTCTTTATGCTTGTAAGGCAGCAGGAAGAGACAAGCTGTTCCATCCAGAAACCACAGAAAAACGCTTCCAGGATCTGTGACTTCCTGTAGCGCATGGGATGAATTCTTTGGATTTAAGATGCAAATATGCAACAGACCTTGTGTTTTCCAGTCTCCACCTGTGACCATGGGCCTTGCTGAAGGGCTGACTGACTGTGCTTGACTTGAGAAGGATGCTGACTCTGTTACTCCTTACCCCCACTCCAATATTTGCTCCACCACCCCTGGGGATTTTTGCTTTGCAAAGCTGTGAAAGGTCAAAAGAAAAATTGGCATGCTCAGCACTCTCCTTGGGTGTTTCTTCAGGTTGGAAAGTGAATGATATAAATGTCTAATTAGAGAAGAAAGACACTTGCACATTTAATCTCTGTGGGAGCTGGGGATCACACTCTGTCTCATTATCGCTTCTGCTACCTCCAGTCTTCCCTGACACTTCTCCTATTACTTTCCACCAGCCGTGCCAGTCACTGCCCTGGAGTAGCTGAACTGCGGTTTGCTGTGGCTGTCATTGATATAGAGCGGACACGGGGACGAGAGCTTGGGTTTGTATTTCCTTTGTACTCCATGAGAAAAAGCCACCAGTTCAAATCCGGTCAAGGATCATGATGAGACTGTTGTGGGCTCTGCTAGATTCACCTGTAGGAAATTCCCTCCCTGAAGGACAGACTGAAAATGCCAGGCTGTTGTCCCTGGGGAGGTGAGATGTTTACACAAATTTACCAGAATTTTGGTGCGTTCTAGCTTCTGAGCTTTTTCTGTAGTATGTGGGAACTTGAGTGAGCACTACTCTTGAGATTTATTATTTGAAAAAACAAAAAACAAAAAACCTATATATTAACACTCAATAACTGTTCATAATTCCACCTTATAGGGGATAAAACACTGGGGAAGAGGATAGAAAAAACAAAAAACTCAAGCAGACCCAAGTGCCAAAGTGTTAGGAGATTTTGGAGGGGATGGGGATCAGGTATATCATTTTGGCTAATCACCAACTATCCCATTTGTTGGAAAGAAGGAATCTCAGTTTCTTTCTTGGAGGGTGTCAGGGACCACATAGCAGAGTAGAAAGACATACAATTCACCATAGAGAGTTTATATTTTGTTGAAGCCTTTTTGGCTCAAATACACAAATTATCCTTTGAATTCTCAAAGGTTTTCTAACAAATTCAAAGGGAAAAGAATAACAATCGGCTTGGTTGAAGAAACTCAGAACATACCAGGAAGGCTAACTTTAGACACGGATAATGGCACTTAATTTTTTTTTTTTTTTAATTTGTTGAAGTGACATTGGTTAGTAAAATTATATAGGTTTCAAGAGTACAATTCTATAATACATCTCCTTTGTGCTGCATTGTGTGCTCACCAGACAGTCTTAGCTCTCCTTCTATCACCATATATTTGACCTCAGATAGTGGCAGAGTTCTACATTCAGACCTCAGAAAATGCTCTCCTGTTAGAGGCAGCTCCTAGTGCTGCCGGCATGTTTTCGCTTCCTTCCTGGCAATGGAGCATTAAACACAAAACCAGAAACCGGTTTCAAGGATGATACCACGTCAAGCAACTGAAGGAAATCCCCTCACTGATAGGCCCTCCGAGGAGAAGCGCCCATGGGCCCAGCCTGGGCGCAGGTGGGTGACCTACACAGACCTGAGCCCGGCACCGGCTAGTGAGCCCAGCAGGGTGCTCTGCTCACACGCCCGGTAGGCACCACCCATCGCCTGCCATCTTCCCGGAGCGGGAACGGTTGGCTGGCTGCCCGGCCTGTGGCGGGGCGAGGACAGACTGTGCAGGGAACCAGGAGAAGGCAGATGGCGGCTGACTCTTATGGCAAGGACTGAGCTCTTCTTAGGAGCCAAGTGTCTACTTCGTGACGGACGTGGTTATGCTCCCAGGGACCGCGTTGTTCCATCCAAAAGCAGAGGATGAGCCATAGGCCTCCAGGGAGAGGGCTCCCACTGGCGATCGGCGCACAAAAGCATGCTCTCTCCCACTCACTCCTATTTTGGTCTTTCATAAAGATTATACTGTATCTTGATTTAAAAAATCATTGAGAAGTAGCAAATGCTATCAGAACTGTAGAGAGCCAAGAGGAACAGTGTGTTCATGGAGGGATAATATTGGAGTACAGATAAGGATCAAAGCAAGTACACAGAAATCCAGGATGGGTGGACCAGAATGTTCTGTGTGGATGTCAGGCCCACTGTTAGGCAGAGGTTTTGACCTTGGTGATATCACTGGAATAAAGTCCAACATACAAGAAATATATCTGCTTGGGCTGCTCGGGGTGTGTGGCATCCATTCCATTCAGGGATTTCCACAGGTGCATTGTATCCAAACTTCCTGAAGTCTCTTTTTGTACGTCTAGGATCCATTTACGGGATGGAAAGGATCTTCAAGCCTCTCTTTGACTAAGCCTGAAACAAGTGGTTTCTTTTCTAAAGCTCTACGTGCTGCCCCAAAGCCATCGAACAATTATCTTTTAATTGGGAGACTAGGTTTTGTTAATTGGGCTTCAGTAATTCACCATGCCCTTCTCAATTAACCCAGTTTCATTTGATAAAGGGAAATTCCTTAGTGGCAGTAACCCCTTTTAGCGCACACTTCTCACACTGGAGAGATTTTTTCTCTCCTTGTTTTCCTAGCAAAACAAAACAAAGCAAGCAAACCTTAGAACTGGCCATTGTAAGGGAAGACCAGGTGAGCAGAAGTGAAGCTTTCAATTGGGGCCAGTGGCCAAGTGAAAAAGACATGTCTCAGGGTGACAGGCCCTGCTAGAGCAGTTCTACAGGTGAACTCCCAGTGCCTCTAAGAAGCAAGCTGGATAGAGAGAAAATAGGAGAAGGGGGCAAATGAAACCAAAACCAGCTGCAGGATGAGATGGTGCAAGGAAAGAGAAACCGCGTGTTCTTAGAGGTTGCAATATAGTCCTGAGGTGGTTCATATATTGTAACCTCTAAGAACACGCGGTTTCTCTTTCCTTGCACCATCTCATCCTGCAGCTGGTTTTGTTTTCATTTGCCCCCTTCTCCTATTTTCTCTCTATCCAGCTTGCTTCTTAGAGGCACTGGGAGTTCACCTGTAGAACTGCTCTAGCAGGGCCTGTCACCCTGAGACGTGTCTTTTTCACTTGGCCACTGGCCCCCGTAGCCAATTGAAAGAACTATTTTATATTCCTGTTGTTTTTTTTGTTTTTTGTATTTTGCTATCAGTGACAATTTTTATTTTGTTTATATTTGGGTCATGCCCTCTCTCTGCATGGTCCTCTATCTTTCCTGTCCTTTCCTGTTTACTTGAGTTCATTTTCACTTCATAGTCTTTCTCTCTTCTTCCACTTTGTCTAATCCCTGTTGAATATATGCAGGATATAGGACAATGATTTCCAGAGCCACAGGCTTTCCAACAATTGAGAAACAGTGTCTTTCTATAACAATTTTTCGTTTGTCTTCTATCTTAGAGGCAAAGCTTATTTGTTTATTAATAGGCATGAGTTTGTTCATTAAGCAGTCACAGAGCAGCTACTAGTTCTAGTCACCGTTCAAAACGCTGGGTATACACAGATGAATAAGATAGTAAGAGCAGCTAACTCATACTGTGCACGCAGTGTATTCTAGGCACATTACTTAGCAGTTTCTTTTTTTTTTTTCTCCCTGCTATTCCTCACAGCCAGCTTAATGAGGCAAGATCAATTTTCCCATTTCAGACCACTGCCTGTGACTGTTTGGGAACACAATAGAAACCCAGCAGTTAGGATACAGGACTCCAGCCTTAAACGCTTTGCTCTCCTACCTAACTTAGTTGCTAACATAGAGTAGCCTGCAGTGCAATGGAGGCGACTGGTGTAGAAGGTGAAAAATATTGCAGAAAATGTGCGGGGTGCTGTGCTGAGCCATCACGTATAGTTGGGCAGGTTGCACACTGCCCAACTCCAGGAACTGTCATTCACATATTCTTTAGAAATGTTCAATACTCTGTCAGGAGACAAAAACCATACAATGGGATGAGAGGATAGCTCAACAGGTTGAGTACTTGCCTTGCAACCGTGAGGTTCGGGGATCGAATAATGGCCCTGGCCCCAGCAAACCCATGTGCTGAGCTGAGATGCAACCAGTAACCACCAGGATGGTGGTGAAGTTTCTCGCCTCACATGCGGGAGGGTTCTGGTTTGGTTCCTGCTCTACACAGCCCCCCATACACCTGTGTGGAATGAAACTATGTCACAACTAATGATGTACAACTACAGAGACTGCTTTGGGTCCTCTTCCCTTCTCTCTCTCTTCTCTCTCACCTTCTCTCAAACAATAAAATTAATCTTAAAAAAAACAAAAACAGGGGAAGCTGGGATGGCTCAGTGGGTTAGGCGCTCACTTTGCAGCACCGGGGACCGGGGATCAAATCCTGGCTCCGGCCCGTGTGGAACCATATGCTGAACTGGGAGCTCCCACAGTTCAGTTCTCTCTCTGTCTCTGTATCTCTCTCTCTCCCTGTCAAAAATAAAATAAATAAATAAACAAATATTAAAACAAACAAACAAACAAACAAAAAACCCCACAAAAACAGAAACATACAAATCATCAAATTGGGAAAACTTAGTAAGTAAGACCTTTTAGCTAGTAATGAGATTAAGTACTCAAGAGGCAGAAAGAGAATTTTAAAGAATACAGGAGTGGCAGGTATGATACTTTGGTATCTTGACTTCTTTCTATAATTAGAAAGGACTTACAGCATGAAAAACACTTTCTAAGCAATTATAAATATTTTATTAATATGTCAAATGCAAATTAAGATCTTAGCATCATACAAATTAAGAAGTGTGAACAGGAAATAGTGTGTCTGAAAGATTTTATATCCACAGGCAAAGTAACTTCAGTGTGTACATGTATGCTAGATCTCTGACCACACCCCTCTGATCATAGTCAATGTCAAAACCCCCACAGTGGGTGAAAGAACATAGGGATCAATGACACATTTAAAATTAGCCTGATGTTGTTGTCAAATGTTGCCAGAAAGCTTGCATTGCAGTTAGCATTTGCCCTTCACATTATATGGAACCAAGTGGCTCATTTAAGAACCAGTTAACTCTATTTGTGGTTATGTTCTACTTAATCTCTCTCTCTCTTTCTCTCTCTTTTTTTTTCTGGGAAGATGTAGAGCTCATAGTCCAAAAAATGGAAGTGACCAGAGGATATTGTAGAGCAGGGATTCCCAACCCCATGCCCGCGGGCACCATGGCCCGATTTGTGTGCGCCCACCATTATTTGACTGCATCAGAAGTTTTTCATAAACACTAAGTAAAACTATCATTTATTTGTATACATTTGTTAGAATTTTAAAATATTGTTTGAGTATCTACACAGGTTTATTCTATTCGTTGGTATGTTTGTGATATCGTATGTATAAGCTTTTCCCTAGCTTTCGCCTTTGTACATGTCGCGTCTTGTGTAGCCGCTGCGCTCTTTAAACTCTCCTCCCCCCAACCGGGAGCCGCCAAGTTGCCATTTGGATTGCGGTTGCTGGACTGATCGGGTCGTGACGGTTAGCTAGGATCACAGTGTTTTGATAGATTCGATTTTAAATGAACTAAAAGCGAGGTAGGTCATCTATTATTATGGTGGCAATTTGATATGATATTGTAGTTCTAGAACTATTTTTATTTTTATGTTTTTAGTCCTAAAATGAGTGGACCAAATAAGAGAAAACGAGCCTATAATTTTAACACAGACTGGGAGGAATCCTATTGTTTCATTAATTTAAAAGGTAAATGCGTTTGCCTGTTGTGTGGCAGTAGTATTGCAGTGCCGAAAAAGCATCATGTTGAACGTCACTTTCAGACAAGTCATACCACTTTTGATACGAATTATCCACTTACATCTGAAGTAAGAAAGAAAAAATAAATCAACAAATGAAGTTGAACTACTCAACAGACTGTTTTCACTAGACATGTGGAAAAATCTAAAATGGCAACCATTGCTTCTTTCAAAATTTCTCACATGCTTGCAAAGAAGAAAAAACCTTTCCAGGATGGTGAATTGTTCAAAGAAGCATTTCTGACTGCTGCCGATTGTTTGTTTGAGGAATATTCTAACAAGCGTGAGATTATGTCGGCGATACAAGACCTACAGTTGTCAAATAACACAGTCACAAGAAGAATACATGCCATTTCAAAAGACTTGCAAATTCAGTTAAAGACTGACTTGGAAATATGTGACTGCTTCTCTCTGCAATTTGATGAGTCAACAGATATACCAGACACCGCACAGTTGGCAGTATGGTGAGAATGGTATTTAGTAACTTCACAGTAAAAGAGGAGCTGTTGCAAATATTACCAATGAAAGGACAGACGAGAGGTGAGGATATTTATGAAACTTTCAGAACATACGCCAGGTCGATAAACATGCCTTTGCATAAGTTGTCTGCGATAACTACCGATGGGGTACCGGCAATGGTTGGTAAAAACAAAGGATTGATTGCCCTTTGCAGGAAAGATGAATCATTTTCAAACTTTATGTCCTACCACTGTATTATCCATCAGGAAGCTTTGTGTTGTAAAATACTGCCCTTTGAACATGTTATGAAAATAGTCACAAAGATAATCAACTCTATTCGAGCAGCTTCATTGCAACACCGACTTTTCAAGGCCCTGTTAGAAGA
>PVKE010031507.1:0-18991 GCA_004027555.1 Craseonycteris thonglongyai
AATTTCCACCCATCTTTAGTCCCATTGTTCTTTTCCATTTTAATAACTGAGAGAAAGTCTGCATTAAACTGCCCCCAATATTATATTGCAAAGTTTAAAATAAATTTTCATTTTTATAACTTAAATTGTGTCCTGATTTAGCTTCTCAGCTCCTAAGAAGATGGAAACTGGTTAATATAGAGCAAAAACATTACTAGAGAGCAAATATCTCTCTCAGTGTGGTGCTTAGGATAAACATACATTCACATACTGTTTATTATACTTCAAAAATTTTTTTAAAGTTTAGTGTGGGGAAAATTTTTCTAGCTGTATTTAGAGAGTGACCTGAGATGTGGGAAAGTTGTCTATTGCTTATGTTATTTTTTTCACCCACTTTTGAATTCTTTGAGGCTACATTTCCCCTGAGTTAAGCAGAGATTGCCACCCACCTTGGCTCTTCCTGCCTCTGCCCCGACAGAACCTCTTTGTTGTTTTATCTAATCAGATTCAGAGGCCCTGCTATGGTTGGCTCACTTGGATTTTTCAAGGAGGTTATATTTCTTATTTCCCAGGCTTCAGAAGAACTAAAAATAACTGGGTGAAAATCTGAAAGGCAAAGCTGTTCTATCTGCCAGCATTATAAGGAGATAGGATCAGGCTTAACCAAAAGAGAACATATCTTTGTCCTTCTGTGACGATTAATGCAAATGTGTATCTGATACCAGTTTTGTAGCTAGAGTCTCTGGTTTGTTTTTTGTCTAAATATAATAAGCTTTTTTTTTTCTTATTTGACCATTCAAAATAGCCATATGAGCACCTATGACTTCGCGACCACCTTAAAAATGAAACTGTCCTTAAGTCATGCTTGGCTTTCCCTTCTGTGCCTATAATATTAAAAAAACAACAAACAAAAAAACAAAAAAACAGCAAAGTACATTGAAAATGGCACCAATAGAATGTGTTCTATCTGAATGGACACTATTACCATTTGCATACGGATAGCCACTTTCTAGATCCTAGCCCCATGTTAATTCTTTTACCATTCAATGTATTAATAGAATCTCATCCAGAAACCTGAGTAGTGTGTGGCCCTCAGACTCATTATGAAGGATTTTCTAATCAAGAGAAGCAAGTATCTTTTCATGAGGCTTTACTGGCAGAAACCTCCATCTCTATGTTTTCTAAAGACAGATTATGCCCATGAAACATGGGTGAGGGAACATCTGTCATACATGAAAGATAAAATATATCTGGCTTTGCCTTTTCATGTTTTATTTTTTAGAGCCATAAAAAATTAAGAGACTAAGTCAGGGGAAAAAGTTCAAAAAAAGGAGTTTGTACTGTTAACTCTGTTAAGGCATCAGAAGAGATATAGGATTTCAGTTCTGAACTTACAAATATGTGAAACTAGAGATTATGAAAATAAATATTTAGCCGTATTTCTAGTTGTCTTTTTGTAGAGGTTAACAGTTTCAGACAGAATTAAAAGCAAACAAGCAGTGATGAATTAAGAACTTTGTTCAAACTGCTTTCTTTGTCATGTTCACAGCAATAATCCCTCCTTACAAAACTAAGCAATACAAAAAGACAGACACTTGAAGATAACACTAAAACATAACATTGTTATAGGAAAACATTTGTGTGCAACATGGAAATGTTAATAAGTAATTTATCTTAAATGAAACATATAATCATTTAACATAAATATAAATAGGTAAGTTGAATCATCAGGTTTGCCAAATTGCTTCATGGATCAGAGCTGAGTCCCAGTTGATTAAGTCAGAATAATAAAACTGACATAAGGGGAAGCCAGGATGGCTCAGTGGGTTAAGCACTCACTTTGCAGCCCCAGGGACCGAGGATCGAATCCCAGCCCCAGCCCGAGTGGACCCATGTGCTGAACTGGGGAGTGTCCCCACTTCAGTTCTCACTGGGATGAGACCCCAGCCCAGTTCCTGACCTGTGCAGCCCTGCTCCCACCTGTGGAATGAAACTATATAGAAAAACCAGTGATGTGCAACTATGGAGACTGTTCTGTGTCCTCCCCCCTTCTCTCTGTCTCTGTATCTCTCTGCCTCTCTCTGTCTCTGTCAAAAACAATAAAAATAAATCTAAAAATAATAATAAATAAATAAATAAATAAATAAATAAATAAAACTGACTTAAGTAGCAGAGAGGGGAGTGAGGAGTAAAACCATCAGCATACAAGAACAGGAAATGTATTGTTCCCAATATCTTGAGTTTTGGATCAAAAATTGATGGGTAGACTGCATGTTCATTGCAGCACTGTTCACAGTGGTCAGAACATGGAAACAACCAAAGTGTCTTGTGATAGATGACTGGATAAAGAAGTTGTGGTACCTTTACACAATGGAATACTACTCGGCTATAAGAAAAAATGAAGCACAGTCATTTGTGACATGGATGGACCTTAAAACCATCTTATTAAGCGAAATAAGCCAGATTGAAAGAATTAGAAAATATATGACCTCACCTATAGTTGGATTATAAAACTGAAAGTAACAAAGACTTATGGACACACTCAATAGCTTGGTGATTACCTGAGGAAAGGGGAGGAGTGGGGAGGGAGAGTAGGGAGGGGAGGTGGGAGTGGGCACCAGACTTATGGACACACTCAATAGTTTGGTGGTTACTTGAGTGAAGGGGAAGAGGGGGGAGAGATAGTGGGTGGGAGGGAAGTGGGAGGGGGCACCAGATATATGGTGATGGAAGGAGAGCTGATTATGGGTGGTGAGCACATAATGCGATACATAAGTGATGTAATGTAGATTTGTACATCCAGAAACTATCTAATTGTTACCAATCAATGTCACCTCAAGAAATTTAACAATAAAAAAAATTGATGGGTAGAGAGTCTGGAATCTCTATGTGATTTTTGCCAAATATTTTTCAACTCTGACTTTTTTAAAGCTTTGTTTAAGGCAAGAACCATCTCTACCCTATTCACAGCTCTTTTTCAGAGCCTATCAGTCATTGGTACTCACAATATATTTGTTGAAGAAATGAATGTATGAATAGCTTGACTAGAGATGGCCTCATTCTTGGTGACATATTTTAAATTGAAAAACACAAAAACTTTTTGTTAGCATTGATAACATTTTACTTTTCTTCTCAGTCTAAGATATTTTACTAATCTAAAACTTTACAAACAATGAAATAGAAAATTCAAGCCACTATCTGCAAAACTTAAGCCTCTGATATTAAATAGTTATTCCAAGTAAGGTTTTAAGAGGAAAAAAAAATGAAGGAATAGATTAGCAACAAGTAGGAAATCTATTTAAGGAAATTTCTATGTCAGATACAGAAAGAAAGAGTAGATTATACAAAAAGGCCACAAGCAACTGACAAAATACTGTTTTACCAAAATGAAATGGTCAGCATCTGCTTTAGTTTGCCTTGTCCAATAGCCCTTGTGTTTATTTTCATTCCAGAAGTTTGTTTTGCTGAAAAATGCTTTTAAAGCATACACATTTGTTCCAACCATGCTAGGTGTTTGGAAGCAAAAGGCACAAATGCTTTTGCACAATAATTCCATAGGTCCATGCTTGCTCACAGATTGTTAGTCGGGAATATCTTGAAAATATTATATTTATGCAGTTCAAGTCATTTTGCACACACAAAAAAACTTTAAAGAATACCTTATCTCCGTAATAAAGAGAAGATATAGTTCCCCATACATATTAAATGATTTCACAGATTCAACATGTCTCTCATCTGTGTATAAGTACATATCTCTTCTGTAATACATATGTGCACATATGAAGGAGAAGTCAATTTTGAATGAAAAAGGCAAAGAGAACAAAGTAAAAGCCTACTTCAAAGGACATATGATGAGTGTATCCGTTTTAAATATCTCAAAAAATAGATCAGACCCATTTTCTTAATTATTTGACAAGCACTTACGAATGCCAAGTACATTACTAACATTATCTTGTATCTTAACAGTCCTGAGAAATGTTTTGTTGGTATTCCCATCTTACTGATAAAGCAATTAATGCTCAAGGAGGCAAAGTAATTTAAACCCAAGCCACAGAGCACTAAATAGCATGAGTAAGATTTTGGCCTTGTTTTGGTGACAAAGCCATTGTTCTTTCCAGAATAGCCCACTGATTAGTAAGCTGTGTTCCATGTGTAGCAGGGCATTTCTGACTGGATGTTGATGGTTTAGACATTCCCACACACTCTCCCCATACACATACACTCAAACATAGGCATACACACAAAAGAACTCCCTTAAAACATATCTGTTTGACTTCATTTATTTGCATTTTTTTTTTATCAAGGTGTGGGACAATAAAATAAGGTATAAAAGGAAGGGGTGGTATGGTATCTATTCCCATGTGAACCAATAGACTGAATTTATTTAAAAGGCAATGGCTACAGGTAGATGGAAATGTTTATATGTGCTTTGAGCTGTGGAAAAGTTATGACAAAGCATGGGAGAGAAGGCCCTTAGGCCCACCTGTGTTGGACACCCAGCCCTGTCCTGGCACCCATGGTAGAGAGATTTGAGAGTATTCTGAGACAGGACCCTCATTGTAGGCATTGATGTTTTCACAGCAGCAGTGACAGTGTGTGGTTTCTCCACATGCCATTGCAAACAGCTACGAGAGACAAACAGAAACAAGGAAGCAGAAGAAAAACAAGGCAAACCCACTGGTCAGCACCAGTAAGGAACTGAGGCTCACTTCAGAGGGAGGCAATAGATCTACTGTTACCGGCCCACATATGTATACACACAGATGCATAGCACCCCCGAAGCCTTAGGATTCTGAGGTGGTGCCTCAAGGGCACTCTTGGGAATTGAGGAGGAGGCCCAGCGAGTGGGACACCTGGCCTTCATACCCGTTTCAACCAGAGCCTCTCTATTTTCAAATGTCTCATATATGATGAGTCCATGAAATAAGTCATTTGAAAAAAATATCCTGTTGCTTTGAAAATGTAAATTACCAAAGGAAACCATATACCTCTCTTTTTCCAATTAAAACTGAATTTGATTATCCTTCCACAAGTTATACAATGAAATAACTGGCAATGAATGAAAGAACTTTTAGAGCACCTTTGAGAGTGGTTGTGGTGGATATCCTGAAAGTATTTCCATTAGATAACCATTACTCTCAAAGGTGCTTCATCTAATCTGACCATCTACAAGGTCATCCATATTTTTTCATCTCTCTCTTCTCTGTTCAAATTCAGTTCTGTATATATACCTGTCCACTAGACATTTCCAACTGTACCTTAAATTCAACAATTCAACATATATAAAGCCTCTTTAGCTTACATAGTCAATGGCCCTCTCACTCATGTATCTATTCATTCAAACTAAAAGCCTCAAACCCATCATCGATACTTCTCCCTCTACCCTACTCTATAAGTCACCCAAACCAATATATTTAGCTTCTAGGAAAATCTCTCAAATCCTCTTTCTTCCTCAACTGCCCACTTCTTTTAAAACCCTCATTGTCTCTTGCCTAACTATCACAATAGTCTCCTACCTGTACTCTTTGTCTGCATTCTACTTCTTACCAGTCTCAATGTAGACAACAGAATGATCCCTTTCTAACACAGTTATGATCATACCACTCCTCCATTTTAAAGACTGCAATGTAAAAAGAATACTTAGCATGACATCTGAAACCTTTCATATTCTCTCCTCACTTTCTCAACTCAGATGTGAACACTGTTCATCTAAACAATATCCTTAGTTGCAAGAACTATGGCTCATAAAATGGGGAAGAAATTTATGACAGCATATATTGAGTAGCTCAGAGAAATCTTGGGAAGGCTGAAGATCCAGACAAGAAAAGGCAAGAAGAACAGAGGGCTAAGCAGCAAAACCACAGCCAAAAGCAGATGACAGATCCAAGACAGTGGAGAACACCAGTACTGCTGCCACAGAACAATGGTCCTGTGTTTTGTAACACCACTGCCACTCTCTCTGGACACTGTCTCTGGACGCTGTGTGGTACTGGCCCCACTGCCACTGCCACTGCCGCTGCCCCTGGAAACTGCAGCCCCAGTGATGCTGCTAATACCAAAAGGATTCTCCACTCAATGTGCTTTTCTGCTTCCCTTGCTTCATCTGACCAGTAAAGCTTGAAAGATAGCCATCCCCTGAGGGTAGGCAGTAGGGCTGCAAAAACAGGAGGCAGACCTTTTATCTTCATAGAGAGAGACTGGCCATAAAAAGTGGAATCAGATGCTGAACAACAAAAATTTGACAAATTCAATCTAGGCATATACTGTAGCTTCTTGGGCTATGCAACATTCTCTAAAAAGATCTGCTCCTTTTGCCTCTTTAAAACCACTGTTCTCAACTCTTCCTATGTCCTAATAAAGGAATACCTGTCTATCCCAGGTCTAAAGTCATGCCTTCCATGAAGAATTGGCTAGTGCCTCCAGGCAGAGCTGATACTTCTTTTGTTGGTGGTCAGCACACTTTATTATAGTACTTGTCACAGGGTGCTGTAATCAGGCTGTCACTTCACAATTCAGCTTCCCAGCTCAACAGTGTGTTCCTCTTGGCAAGGGCGATGTCTTTTATCTCTATGCCTTCAGAGTCCGGCAATGTGCCTAGGGCAGAATATGTCCTCAGTAAAGGTTTTTGAATCATATTTGTTGTCCCCCTATAGAACGTTTTGGAGTCTATGGGTGACCCCTAGAAGACGCTGGCCTCCACTGTCAGTAGTGGAGACACCATCTTCCTAGTGTCCAGTGACAGGAGCTGACAGTTCCTAGAACTTTTCAAGACAATTGCAGCTAGGAGGTGCTTCTGACATGAACACTAGCCATCAGCCTCATAACCAGCACCTCTCAATTCCCTTCTCAGTTCTAACTTTTATGATGGTGTGGTCTTTAGCGTACTGATAAGGTTACATCTATACCAAAGCTTAGCGTGGTTGTTTTATTGCCTAAACTAATGATAAGAAGCTAGGTAGTATAGCAATCTTATGGAAAGTTTTTCATTATTTTAGAGGTGAAAGTTAAAGCAACTCAAAAGTATTTAAACCTTAATGAATAATACCCATACACAATAAAATGTATAGAGCCCACCATCTCTAACTAGTTTTCAGATTGCAAATGAGATAAAATTCTTTAAATTCTTTAACATTGTAGAATATGTTAGTATAACTATAAAATTTGAATATTTTCAGCATGTATTATAGTTATTAAGTTTCTAAAGGCACACTAAGTATGAAATTACTTGATCAATAATGTAACAGAAAATAACATTCTTTATATTATTAATATTAACTGAAAGATAAAAAGCATTGGTAAAAAATGTTTATTTGTTTTAGGGGTGAGATTTTCTGACTTGGTATTCACTTAGATGCTGTCAAAAAAAAGCAATATGAGTATGATTCTTCAACCAACACCCTCATCAGTTGTCAGCTGGATGCCTGTTGGAGGCACAGAGAACTATTATTCCTCAGGCATTTGAGAAGTAGTAGTCAGAATACACGGTCATCATTCCACCAATATGCACCAAAACAAACTGAAATAGCTGACTTTGGAAAGAGAAATGATACAATAGTTGAAATAGGAAAATTCTGTGTGGAATAAATGTTGTGTGAGGAAAAAATCCTCACACAACAGGGGAATGTAATTATTGTAATCTTGGAGGAGTCCGTGATGATATATTGTTTTTACACATATGTAAATGATTTCACTGTACACATTACAGTTTTCATCAGTGGGCCTAGGAGGCTTTGACACTCCAAAAGACCTTAGAAATTTATTCTGATAAAAATTTTTAACCTGGGTTTTTGAGAATCTTTCCATTCCGTATAGTGATGTTTGGGTTCTGTGATTATATGTTTTGCTAGTGTGGGTGTGTAACGTGTTTTAATGAAACTATTAAATTATATTATCTGTCCTTTTCCTATTTCTAGCTATAAATTATATTGTCACCTTCACTCTGAGCCCCTGCATTTCCTCCATTATACCAAGAAGTCAAATAATGCAAATTTTCAACCTTAGGAAGAAATATTTTGATCCACCATGACCTAGATGAAGAAACAACAATGAAAGAAGGAAGATTTGTTGAAGGTTTAAACTTGCATAGCTACTGTTGCTATGTTAGTGTGTGTTTATTTTATTATTATATTAGAGCATTACTACTTTAGATCCCTCACACAACATGAAATATTTACTACAAATATACTACTTTTATTTTCATTTAAGCAGTTAAGGTGACCAGATTTTAACATTGGTAAAGTGGGACACCATTGACCAGGGGGGATGGGGTTCTTGATCAAAAATTTGGTCTATCTCCCGCCGTTCCCTAGCTTGTCGTGCATTCTTTCCAAAAATAGGGACTTTTTTAAAACGCCTCGGGACACAGGACAGATTGTTAAAAATTGGGACTGTCCCGCCAAAAGCGGGACGTCTGGTCACCCTATAAAATAAGCTAGATATAAACCTTAAGAGTTTACTAATGTTCTGTATTCTATGGATTTCTTAAAATATAAAACTCTCACATTAAAAACTGCCCATGAAATAGGCCTAAATATGTGAAATGCAACCATATGAACAATAATTTTTCAGACAATTTAAAACTTTGTTTTTTTCTAATTATAAATATATTTTTAAATTGAAGTAGAGAATTTTAATTTAATCTCTAATTTATTTATTTTCAAAAAATCTCAGTCAAAATTTAAAAAAATGTAAGCTTGAGTAGTACATACTTTTATGTTTCATATATTACTTTGTACTTCCCTTTTTTCCAGACTTCCAAAGGACTACATTTCTATTGCAGATAGTTAGAAAAATATAATAAAGTATAAACAAAATAAACTAAATACAACAGTCCCAATAATTTTCATGTATGGCTTATGCTTTTTTTTTTCTGTGAGATTAAATGTAGACATATTTAACAAAATTTGAATTATAATGTTATAAAACTTAAAATTACAATCACATGTACATGTATTTAACAAAATTACAAGTCTAATTATGTTTAAAATTTCATCATATACTAATATTTTATTCTTTATTTAATATGAAACTTTCAAAATTTTTTTAAAATCTGAAAAGAAAATTGTCTTTTGTTCTTGAAGAGTTGCTAGAATTAAAGGTAAAACAAACTCAGATCAACAGTATGTCCTGGTTGTATGACTCAGACCTAAAAAGCTGTTGAGGGGAAGCTAGGATGGCTCAGCAGGTTAAGTGCTTGCTTTGAAGCCCTGGGGACCGAGGCTCAAATCCCGGCCCCAGCCCATGTGGACCCACATGCTGAACTGGGGTGTGCCCCCAGTTCAGTTCTTGCAGGGGCCTATGTGGGAGGCTCCCGACCCAGTTCCTGCCCTGCGCAGCCCCACACCCACCTGTGGAGTAAAACTATGTGGAAAACTAATGTCAACTATGAAGACTGCTCTGGGCCCTCCCCCTTCTCTCTGTCTCTCTTTGTCTCTACTTCTCTCTGTCAAAAATCTATAAAATCTTAAAAAAAAAAAGCTGTTGAACTGAACCAACAGTACACCATTCTTTTCTCATGTGAGATGATACCTTCTCAGGAGCCTGTTCATAACCAGTTTTAATTCCATGTCCTGTTAGCCCTGCCAGCTCTACCAGCCCTGCTTCTCCACCCCTATGATTCACCAGGCTGTGGCTCAGCTGCAGAGGACTGGGAGTTCTCACACTGTCCAATTTAATCTTCCATGAAGATAGTCATTCTAGTCACTTGTCTGCCAGACTTCAATGTCAAAACAAACCCACTCTATGTTTTGGTTCAAACAAAGTATATTCATGATGGTGACATTTCCAAGCTTTGTAAAGGGTCCACCTCCTCAGTTAAACCATAGCTGGGACTCTCATGAGAGGCCTATGGACCTTTCATCAATTTACACAGTAAAGTATGTTTTAAAAGCTCAAGAATAGTTTTAATAATATTAATATGTGCCTTTATTTCTTCTTTAGTTCTTGCAGTGTTTTAAAAGTAAAAACTCAATTTTAACAAAAATTAAATCAGATTTATATCCTTTAAGAGAGTGTCAAGAACTCAGAAACAACCTTGAAATTTGGAAGTCATAATCTCATTTGTTTCATTCTCTTTTATTAAGAAAAATAAAACATTAATACCTCTCCTCCAAGGGGGGGTGGGGTGGGGGGGATGGGAAAGGAAGAGGGAACATAAATCTGTATTTACCTATATATTACAAAAGAGCTTTTCAGAGTAGATAAACAGCCTAAATGTGTTTATTGTTGTAAGAGGAAGGAAATGAAACTACTGAAGAAAATTACTTCACTACATTAATTAATGAGAAAAATGTGGTAAAAATAGAGGGGCTTCTTCATGCTTCTCAATGACATTAGGGCAGGTAATTTATCTCAAAAGTCTTCACCAAGTCATTCTCATTGTATCAACTCTGAGGAACCCTATCCTGGAGCAGCAGACAACTAATCAAGATTTTTTATTTGTTCTGAGCACTTCAGAATTAAGACACAAAATGGAGCAATTTTCTCATTGATACAATATTTATCCAGATGAAAGGAAGCAACTTACTCATCCATTTACTAGACCCTAGGAGGGTAGAGAACATGTGGGTTGACTCTGAGCAACTGCTGAGCTAATAGAGAGTCTGCAACTCCCATTAGCTCTCACTGCACTACCCTAGACACTTGGTTATCATTTAAATCAGGGAAAGAAAGAATGGATCACCACATTTCTATTGTAATTGTAATTAGCTCTGCCTAGAAATCATGTGCTTGTCCATGCCCAGATCAAAGGATAATCTCTCTAATACACAGAGGTGGGCTATAGGTGGGAGGATGAGTGTTACCTCCATACATATGACAAGCATTCTGAACTATTAACATTTAAGAAACTGTTAAGTTATAACTTGGCCATCAAATAAATGGGACCAAGAGACAATTAAACTTATAGTTTCAACATATACTTATTGAACACCTACACTGTGAAAAACATTAGTATAATGCAAAAATTAACACAGCAGCCACCCTCAAAGAGTTTATGATCTGCTAGGAGAAAGAAGAAAGAGCAGTCAATAAATAAATACATAAATATATAAATACCTAAATAAATATCTTAAAACATAAATACAAGCAAAAAATAACATTCTTTTTACAACTTGAAGTACCAGAAGGTCACTAAAGCCCTGGGTGTGAGCATGAAATAAATCTGAATTCAATTCAATTTTGCTCCTTATGAAGCTTTCTCAAAGTTAAATGTACTCTTTTAATAAAGCAGTGGTGTTATAGAACTGATGCTACTCTCAATATCTTTTATTATTGAATGTGGAATAATGCAGGTGATGGATTATTCAGGAGTTTTCTTCCTTTGGCTTTCATCATGAGAACTGACTCATGGCTCGTTAAAACCTGTTTCAAGGGGCAAAGTAGTGAGGAGATGGAGATGAAATTCATTTTGGAACTTGTTAGAAGCATTGCTGAAAGGTTTGGTGGAATTGTAAAAAGAGTCTCTTTATATTTTCATTTTTTTTCAAAGAAACCTTGTTTTCCATCAATAAGATTTATATGGTGACTATAAAATGGTACGTGTGCTTTGACTTTCTGGATAAAAAAGTTCTTCAAATAAGGACTTCAAAATTTTCTCCCATTTTTATATCAAGTATTAACATATTTTCTTTTAAAATTGATTACATAACTAAAAACAACAAAAAATTGAGTAAAATATTTCTCAACTAACAGAACACATCAGTATTTGTACAGGTAGCAGAACTGTTTTTATGTCTAAATGCCTGTTTTCATGTTAAAATTGATGAGCCCTAAATTTAGCAATGAATTGAGCAGGTATGAGCAACAAAAACTTTGCAATTAATTTTTGAAAAACCCAAAGAATGATTTTAGAGTAGTTATTATTATTAAAATAGAAAGATGAATTAAAATAAAATCTGTGATGAAGCTTCAGGTTTTGATATGTGCTCATCGGCCTCCTGCCAACCACCACACACTTGTGGTGACTGCCCATGAAGAGAGGGATTTTGGACAGGAGCAGGCTGCACGTATGAACAGCATGGAGGTTTCCAGAACTTGAAAGCTGCTGCAGCTAGAAGGTTAGAGAGTAAACCCAGCAAGAGAAAACTGACTCAAAACAGAGGATAGCAGTTAGGCGAGGGACAACTGTATGCACATTAGTGATAGACCAAGGTTTGGCTGTTTACATAGTCCACAAAAATGGATTCCTCTGCTTAGTCACAGAGTTGTGTTTTTATAATTTTTAAGGCTTTTTGATAGTTGTGATATGCCTATGGGGCTCCAAGAGACAAACAGAAAAAGACAGTTTTATACACTAGATTGGAAAAATGAAACAAATAATAATGATGATAATAATTGGCATCAAAGCATTGTTTATCACATATACTATGTGACATGTTCCAGAAATAACAACACAATAGTTCACATGTACCAATATGATGTAAAAGCCACCATTCAAAATGTTTACATATTTTAACTCATTTATTCTTCAAACCATTATGGTATAGAGGCTATTTATACCTCATTGATACCTATGTATCAATGAGGAATTTGGGATGGACAGAGTACATTCTTGTACAAGTCAAATAATTTCTCTCAGCCAGGCCCTCATCACGCCCACTGGTGGCTTCTTTGGCTGGCAAAACCCAGAGCTGTTGAGAGGCCACACAGGCTACCTCAGGTACCGGTAACATTGGACTCCAGCTTCAATGGAAAGGACTTTAATTGTCCGATGTCAACTCATGTGCCATAGTATTTTTTTTTTTTTTAAAGAATGAGGAGGAGGATCGCTTCTTTTTTATTTTTTAAATATATTTTTATTTATTTATTTTTATTTTTGACAGAGAGAGAGAGAGATACAGAGACAGAGAGAGAACTGAACTGGGGGAGCTCCTAGTTCAGCACACGGTTCCGCACGGGCCGGGGCGGGACTCGATCCCCGGTCCCCAGGGCTGCAAAGCGAGAGCTCAACCCACTGAGCCATCCTGGCTTCTCTCATAGTATTTTTTTTTTTTATGCCCTCATTGTGTTGTTTTTTTTAATTGTGGTAAAATACACATAATATAAAATTTACCACCTTAACCATTTAAAATGTACAGTTGAATAATTTTAAGACCATTCATACTATAGTACAACTAAACTCCAGAACTCTTTTCAAATCTTGTGAAACTGAAACTCTGTACCCATTAAATAACCTACAGAGCCAGCATTTTACTTTCCATCTCTATGAATTTGACTCATCTAGGTGCCTTATGTAATTGGAATCATGTAGTTATTTGTCTTTTTGTGGCTCACTTATTTCATGTACTACAGAATTTTTGAAAACATAAAAAACTATGCTACTGTAAAAATATTAACAATTATTTTAGAAGAAGGGTTTTTTTTGTTGTTATTATTATTCCAAAAAAGAGCAATGGCACCAATAACTTGTGTGTTTTTAAACCCAAATGAAAATTATCTTAACTTATTGGTTTTTTTTATTTCTAATTTACCTAGAGCAAAAACAGTTTTAAATAAACACATAATACCTATGGCAACAAAAATATGTATCAATAGTAGATATTTCAAATAAAATGTACTATTGTCAATAAGATATTTGATATATTTTTCATTGTTAGTTTTTTAGATGCAAAGTTTGAGACACACTTTACTATGCTTTATGAAGTATATACTGTGTTCATTAAGAAATGTATTCCTAGACACTTGTAAGTTTTAATTTTATTCATTTCCTTTCTTTATTTTTGTCAATTATAGACCTCAGGAACCCAAATGAAATCAAATATTATATATTTCCAAGACCAGTAATCATCAGCACTTTGCATTTAACTTTTAGTCTTAAACTACAAATTGAGAGCACCAAAATCAAATTAATAGCCTGCTTCTCTTATAGCGCACCAGATCATTTTTTTCTCTTAAAAAATTATTTTTCTTCTGTTACAAATGATGTTAAGTAGATCATGATTTTTCTGTTTTAAAACACCTTCTCAGAAAGTGGCCGTTCAAATTTCAAACTTTTTAACAAAGCTCAAATTTTCTTTCTACATTGTCCTTTCATGACCTCTGATGGTGAAAGTGTAAACTGACATTATAAATACCAAGAGGAATAACGCCTCAAATTCCATTTACCTTGTTATTGAAGAAACTTTCTCTTCTCTTTATGCTTACTTACGTTGGGAATGTAATAATACTAGTTATTCAACAATATAGAAAATTGTTGGGCAATTTCATACTACTTTAAAGCCCTCTTATTCACAGTGCAAATGTCTATGTGTACAATTTATATAGCAGAATGAACATTATAGCAATTTGCTACTGTGACTACTAGCTCTCAAATGTAAATTGAATAAAGAAAAAACTTTGGAATTCAATTGAAACAATTATGTTAATTTGCAAAATCATCACTCTTTGTAAATCTCTGTGTATATGAATAATGAAACATAATTGTAAATTAAGACCTTAATTATTTGTATTTATTTACTATTTCAACTTAGTTAATAAGAGTACTGTCTTAGCCTGAATTCCTCCCTAAAAGGCTTCTTCGCAGGAAATTTATCTAGGAATATGACTGCAGAGAATAAGAATAATGAACAGGAGAGTAAAAACAGGGAAGAAGAAAAAGCTGAAATAAGGACGCATTATCAAAATGACTGTTTCTATGGCCAACTTGTGTTGGATACATATGCCTTCTGAGAAGCTTTAATGAAAATCCATGTAATAAAAAAGAGAAGGACTTTGTCTGTGGTCTTCCATCCACCATGGGTGAAGGTGACCTATTGGACTTTGACTACTGCATCACCATGTGTAGGTTGCACGTGTGTGGCAATTCAATGGGCATTCCACACTTCCTTCCCTGGAAATTCAGAAAATTTCCAGGGGAGGAAGGAAGGCTTCCTTGACCAGTTGCAACTGCAGGAAACTAGTCAAAACCTATGGGAACTGGTTTTAGAAATGGTGATTTTAGTAAGATGTGGGACTGTGAGTGTTTAACGTGACACACAAGTAGGATCTGATATAGCAGAACCTTTGCACTACTCAGAATCACCTTTTCTCCCCATTAACCCCAATCTGTCACCAAGTCTCCTTCAAGGCACCAGCCACAACCTTCACAGAAGGGTTTATGGAAGAAATTATCTGAAGCCCCAGCTGCTGTAGCTGGTCCCAAAGCCTGATTGGTAGTCATCATCTCTCTCCTCCCATTCTAAATTTCTCTCACCCTTGCCCAGTATCTCAGCTGATCTAAGGTTCCTTACCTGAGAGCAACCCTATGTTTCACCATTATCACCTGGCATAAAACACCAAGAGATGCACCACTCACATTCCTGGATGTTCTTCCTGGAGCCATTATATAGCAGCAACGCAGACTCTTTACATTAAGGGTAGATTAACCTTACAAATGTGTTAACATACTGTTCTCTTTTGCGTGATGAGTTGGGAATGTGGAGCCTAATCACTGGAATAAGGAGCCAAAGGTGACTAGGAGACAGTCATGTTCTGTGGAACTCTTACTTTGTCCTCTAGGGGAGGTGATCTCCTTCCTGAGAACCAGGACTTCTAATCCAGCAGAACCCAGGGCTTCAGGGACAGGAAACAAAAACTTCAAAAATGAGTTACTAAGAGTAACGATGAATGGGACTGATTTCATTTCCACCCCTTGGTTCTGAAAGGACTTCACACATACAGGCAACTGACATATAACACTGTTGTTAGGTTTCTAAAAATGTCGTGTTATGCAAATCCGTGTTATATGAAACAAAGAACTAGTACAAAAAAGGGGGTTAGTTTCCAAAAATTAAAAAAAAGTACTGTTATATTTTTATAAGTAAGAGAAATATGTTTATTAAATCAATGTTAACCAAAAGTATAACATATTAATATGTATTAAATAACGTTTTCTTCAACATACTAACCACCATTAACCGAGGGCATTTTCTTTTTGACAAGATAGCTTCATCCTCCGAACTTTCTTCATTATCTTTTATCCTTTACTTTTTGAAGAACAAAATAAATCTGTGATTTTAGATTGCCTGCTTTTGGCTGATGAATCTTTATAATTGAAGCTCTCTTTTTAACTCTGTGCTTCTTTCAGTGGGAGGATCTTCATTCAGGAAGTATAGCTCCAACTATTTGACTAAGTCTAGGCCTTCCTTTACACTTTTTAAAGTGTTTAGCTTCTTTGTTTTGACCTATACTATCATCCCCTGAATTATCTTGGCATATTCCAGATGTCATTTCCACCCAATTTGTTTCATCAGTTTCTTTTGCCACCAGTAATTCTTGGATATCTTCAACAGACATGTAGTCAAAACCTTCCCCTCCTAGAGACTTAGCAAGTTCTCCTATTGCAGCTATTGTGTTTTCTGCTGGCTTGATTAGATTTTCACTTTGAATTGACTCTGGCCATATATTTTTCCAACAAGCTCATAATGTCATTGGTTTTATTTCTCCGATTAATAAATTTATGAGATTAATACACTCTAAAACCGTACCAAGTTTCCTTGCCTCCATGACCTTTATAGATTCATAGTTTACTTTATTCACAATCTATTGTAATGTTTCCTGATGTGATTAGTCTTAAATGTAGTTATAATTCCCTGATCTAATGATTGAAGTAAATACTTTATATTTAGTTTATTTATTTATTTATTTTGCTCCTAAAAGCTCCTATTATATTTCATACTGTTTGGGGATTACCCTAATTTCGAATGAGATATTTTCTGCCCTTAAAATTCTTATTATGCTCCCTGTTGTTCAGTAATTTCTCTGATTCTCAAACTGTGTTAGAGTGAAACCACATTCTAGGATGCTGTGTTGTATGGTTTTCTCCAAGTCTCAAACCGTGTTAGACTGAAGCCATGTTATAGAAGTGCTGTGTTATATAGGGGTCTAACAATTCTTTCTTCAATGTATTGTTGCTCTGGTAAATGGCCACAGGGCCCTTTGTGACAAGATAGGAAGAATGTTTATAAGTATTCTTGTGATATTACAGAGTCCTTTCTCAAGGGCACTCAAACTCTATTTTAACCAATGCTGAGATCTGGGTCTGTAAAATTTTATAAATCTAAAAATTGAATGAAGGACCTAGATTTTCCGTTATGAGAGCTGGTAACATAATAGTATTGTGCTCACCAGATTTTTTTTCTTTTGATACACAAACACACACATGCACATACTTGCTCGCTTGTCAAGTAATCACCCAATCAACTGTCTATTTATCTCATCCTTTAAAACACTGTGATTAGCCACTGCCACAGATTCCTGTAGGTCAAGACAACCTGATTGCTATTATAGACTTCTGCCAATTTCAGTAATTACAACTATTTTATCTCTGATAGTTAAGTGTTGTTACATGGTCTCTGCATTCAAAAATCCCATATTCCCACTGATACGAGGGAGACTAGTTCCACAGCAACATCTACTCATAACAACTCTGACCTGTGGAGGACAGATATCACCCCAAATTTCCAAAGATGTTGGTTTCCCTCACCAGTGAATTCATTATTACCTTACTGAAGGGAATGTCCTATCAATCCTCCCAGGGAACAAAGTCAAGTGCTAGGTTCTAGATATCACATAACAAATCCCATCTAATATTCCCATCTCCATGAGCCTTCTGATATCTTCCTCTATATTATGCCAAAGCAATTTCAACACCTCTAGCTTTCCTATTGACCATTACCATATCCAACATTCAAGGAAATATCTCAGTAGCATAGTAGGATCAGCAACAGGTGTTCTTGCTGGGATATTGAACAACAAGTAATGACTGAGTATTCTTCTCTATGCCGCCTTGTTTTATTGCCCATACTAGTTCAACACTCTTGAGATACTCTTCTATTTGTGTACCCTTAGTTCCTTTTAGTATACAGCAGGGGTGGCCAACAAGTCGATCGCAGTCCACCGGTTGATCGCGAGGCCAATTTTGGTCAATCGTCGATCGCTTGCAATGTCTGGGGTGGAATTCCGTGTACCATGGACTTTGAAGCGATTGTAGAAGACAAAACTTTCTAGCAATAGTTTAATGCATTCTGGGAATTTGCCCAGGTCATCAATTCCTAGAATTCTGACAGCCTGACACTGTGATCTCCGCCCACCCAGACAATACATTTTGACTTATGTGTTACACTTGTCACCGGACGCAACGCGTGAACGCAACAGTTACGACTCGACTCATCGAAGAACACAGTCAGTTAGCTTGAATATTTGGTAGTGTCATATGGTAGCTTCTTTTCTTTTGTATTAACAGTATTATTATCCATCAATATTATTTATCCTCGGTGACCACGCTGAGTTTCAATTTTTCTTCTGTTTAAAATGGAAGTACCTTTTCTTTGTTTTAAATTAAATTGCTTTTCTTACCTATCTATTTACTTGATAAGTGAGCATTCTCAGCAACAGATCTCTAAACTGCGGTCATTACATTGAGAGAAAAATAAGGGACAGTATTACAAATATATTAGGAATAACAATAATTCTATTAAAATTAAGAAGTCAGTATTGTAAACCGTAATAAATATATTGTAACTTTAACATACTTCTTGTAAATTTGAATATATCTATATTAGATTTTAATATACTTGTATTGTTGTCCCCGATCGTAATATGCACTATTGTTATTATTTCTCTCAATGTAACGGAGATAATTGCCGCAGTTCATGAGTTTTTGAATTTTCTAGGAAAATATTTAATTCAATATTTATTCTTTAAATTGTCATATTTCTTTGCATTCTAGTATACCCATGAACATGAGTAGTAAACCGAAAAAAATCGAAAACTTATCACTTCAATGAAAAATGGGAACTCGATTACTTTTTTACAATGGTGAATGATAAATGTTGATGCTTAATATGCCTTACCTCGGTAGCCATTGCTAAAAAGGGTAATCTGGAGAGACATTTTTTAGCTTTACATAACAAGTATCAAACAGATTATCCACCAAATTCTGAACTGAGAAAACATAAAGTTAGGGATCTTAAAACTCAATTAACAAATCAACAAAGCGTTTTTAAAAAGCCAAGGTTGAAGTCACAAGCAGTAA